>APFE030633660.1:142340-177049 GCA_000404065.3 Pinus taeda | reverse complement strand
AATAAAAATAAAAATAAAAAAAATTAATGAAGTCAAAATTATTGCATGTAAATGGGCATACTACTGTAAGACCTGGTAAGGCATGTATACCCCTCGGTGATCACCGGTAAAGTCTGGGTTAGACCTAGGTGATAGGGGGGATGTCGGGTTAACAATACCTCGGGTAAAAACTCTGAAGGGGGAAAGAGCTAGAGTGAGCAGGATTGTCTCACTTAGCAGGTTTGGCTGGAGTTAGTCAAGGAATCCCAAGTCAAGTTTAAGGGGGCAATTGTTAGGTAAACTTGACTCGGGATAAAGTCAAAGATGACCAGGTTAAACTGTGATGGTTTTGGGGCACATGGTATTGTGCACCCATAGTATTATGCCCGTGGTATTACATGTAATGGAGCTTATAAAAGGCTAGAAGGACTTCATTGTAATGCAAGACCTGGAGGTGAGCGGTGAAGGCTCACTTGGTCAGATTGGCTAAGGTTTTGGCCAATGCTAATGAGATCTTATTAGGTTGGGTTTTTCCCCAGATTTGGGGTTTTCCCGGATAAACATTTGTGTTTATGTGTTTATGGTTGTTGCTGGTTATTTTTATATTTATTCCTCTCAGTAATTATTTATGTTATGTAGTGAATTTCTTAAAATTATCCAAAGTAATAATCAGAGAGCGAGATCTAGACTCATATACAACATGTCGCTTCAACAGGTATGGTTTTCCTAACAATACATCAAAAACTTCAAGGGGAGCAATGTCACACAATACCTCATTCATGAAGGGCTTGATGCTATAGGGAAGGCGACATTTTTGGCTAATGCAAATATCTCGTCCTTAGTGAAGCCACCCAATGGTGTATGGATGTGGATGTGTTGTAGTCTTTAGGCACAACTGCTTCACAACTTCAGCTGAAATGAGGTTCTTTGGCTCCCACTGTAGACAATGAACTACAGTAGACAACCCTTCACCGAAATCTATGAGTGAAAAAGGCGTTCCCCCTCCTCTGGATCTTCAGGCTCAATTTTCTAGATCTCTGTGGTGGCCAAGGTGGCGCTAGGCTCCGCATCAATGATTTGCTTCCCTTTGTTAGTCCCCCTATCAGGTTCCGATTTAGAGTCTGAACCCGCGTCTGATACAGAGGCCTTGATCTCGGCCACTAGTGACAACTTGGTGCGAGACTCGTGTTGTGAGTGGAGACCTCATGGAACTCACACCATTTTCCCATGTCCTTCTTCTTCTTTGTGGTGTTGTTCTTCTCTTGCACCTTCGGCGGGTTGTCCTGGGTAGCCCCACCTTGGCTTGGTCCCTTGTTCTATGGTTTGGGGGTGCCCTTTCCTTGATTTGGATTCACAACTCCAAAGTCCCACTTCTTCTATTTAAAATTCTGCTCAACCTTTACAATGTACCAATACGTCATGTCGAGCGAGGAAAGGTCTAGGAACTCCATCTTGTCCTAGATGTACTTGTCTAGGCAGTCGCAATACTTGAGCACCAAATGTCACTTATTATCCTAGATATCTAGCTTCGTGTGAAGGGTATGGAAAGTATTTGTGAACTCCCAAACATCTTGGTCCCTTCCCTGCGGTAGCATGGTCCATTTTATATGTTTATCTTCATAGCTCCTGACAGGGTAATATTATTCCTTGATGGCATCTCAGAAATAATTTCAAGTGGGTGCAGCTAAAAACAACGAGGGTTCACTCTTGTTCTTTTTTTCACAGTTAGTTTCCCACTAGTCCTTGACGTGTGGGGTGGCTTTGAGAAGTGAAAACGTAATATTTTCTCGATTAGAAAAGTCATGAATTGAAAAATATCCTTCCAATATAGTTAACCATTTATCTATGACATCTGCATCTATCAGGCCTTTGAATATGGGAATATCGAATCTAACTTGTACCATGAAAGGAGTGGCGCCTCCAGAGTGGTTGTTGGATGAAGATGCATATCGTGTGGGTAGCCATCAAAAGATATGGGCAAAGTTATCCATCATCGCATCCCTCTATTGCTCAAGAGCGTCTTCGAGCAGCGTCTTGAAAGGATCTCTTTCTCCCTCGTCTTTCTTTTCTTCTGCCATGGGAGGTCGTCTAGTTTTGCGAGGCTAATCTTGCAATGGTTAAACCAGATCGAGCCCTAATTCCCTATACCCTAACCTCGTTGGGGATATGCAAAGAAAACCAAACAAAGAGCAAACCACTCTGATACCACTAATCTGAACATAAATAGGAACACAACAACTTACAGATATAATCATAAACACAAGGATGCGGTAGGAAAACACTTCGTTTCGTTAATGGAAAAATACTGAACTATGCTACACGCCTCTAAGCTATGTTACAATGAGGCTCAAATGCCTATTTATTATTGAGAAACAATGGGAAACCCTAAACATCCAAAAACCTAACCCTAGGAGATGAAGCATCAAAAATGTGGGCCCTGTTTTGGTAAATTGGTACATCAACTTCCTGGGGTCATAACTTTGGCATACGATCTCTGTTTGGCTATCATATTACCTCGTTTTAAAGATCTCAAAGAGAAGGCCAAAAGCAATCTAGTAGACCAATTTAGGATGTTTCTAGCCTCTCCATTTACCCTAAAAAGGTCGTTTAGGGCATCAAAATGGCTCTGGAAGTTTACAACTCGAAAACTATCAAAAATAGTAAACTATGCTACAATTAAGGAAACTGAAAAACTGAAAGGGACAATGTTGGGGGTCCAAGTGGAATAGGCAGGTCGCCACCAATATCCACTTGGATCAACTTAGTTGTTCTCTATTTCAGGCCATGTTTTGCTTATAGGTTGATGCGAGAGCTTCCATTCCAGGTAATGCAGCTTCTATACAATCACACTAAATATGTCAATGGCAGATGCTTAGTGTGAGAAATATATAGTAATAAACATGCATGCATTGCATGACAATTTTCTAAACATATAAGTTGAAATTCATACTTTATAGAAACATTTTGATAAGATACAGAAAAGTAAATGATACCTAGATTTGAAATTTATATCATAATAGGTATCTAGACACAGAGAGACACAATCAACTTGAAAGAAATTAGTATATCTATCGGCATTGTTGAGTAAGATGAACATACTAGAGTTGTGCATATGGAAGGAGTGAGATACTGACTACAGTTGAAAATGAACAGTTCAATCTTCTGGTACGTTTTCTTTGTTAGCATAATGTGTTGTTTCAATTATTAGTAGGAATTATAGCAACATATCAATCCAATATAAAACATAAAATTGTAATTGCAAAGCACAATTCTCTTTCTCATCTTCACATATTGATAAAGGAAGAAATCGGATGTGCAAGGGCATGATAAACCTTATCCGATAAAATGTATGGAGTGATGCTGCTTCAGCGAACTGGGGGAAGGGGTTATGTTTGTAAACACTTGGTAAATATTGACATAAATCTGTAACAGACTAGCTTGTTTCAGCATGTATTTCTTAGCAGTCTCTACCGTTTCTTTCTGCATTATCTGGATGCAAAGTATCTAGATCAGGTTCTATTTACGGTTCAAACATATGTGTTCATAAGCCTTGTAATAAGTAAGAGACAATCGCATATAAAGACTTGATTTGTACAAAATTCAATTTCAACATCAGTATAGATGCAAATATCAAAAGGAAACAGAATTTAATTCTAGAGATAGACCAAAAGATACACCGTAGTTTAACAGTACAACTGTAGAATCTTTCTCGAAAAGCTGAAAAGGTCCAGAGACATCCACCAACTAGTAGAGTTGTCAGATCGGGGGTGGTTCTATCTTAGAAGTTAGGAGATGGAGATGTGAGGGCATAACCATAAATAGGGTGCGGGATGCTGATTGAAAAAATTGAGCTCCATTGGCCTCTAATCATAAATGACTATTCCTTTAGATCCAATTTACAGAAGCTTTTTCAAAAAGACTTAGAGACATGCACCAACTAGTAGAGTTGTCAGATGCAGGGTTGTTCTGTTTTAGAAGATCACAGATGGAGATGTTAGGGAATAGGCATAGATAGGATTTGCGATGAAAACTAACAAAATTTTGGAATGTCAGCAATCATTGTGGGAATGATCTATGTGAAACTAGAAGAAAATCATGAATAAAATGATCTATCCGACATCAGAAGAAAATCGCAAATAAAATCCTAGTGTTAGATTGCAAGCTTCATTGGCTGCCAAACATAAATGACTAGATTAGATGCTTTTTCAAAGTTACAGCTACCTTCGCTAACTTCCATCCACCTAATTAACTGCTTGGAAAAAATTTGAGTTTTGGCGACGTACCAGTTCCAATAAAGGACATCGGTTGTCAGGTTTAGCAGTTGAGTCCAATAGGCTCCAACTTCTCGGTTCTATTGTAGTAAACAATCTCATCCATGGACAAATTTAGAATGTAAGATGCAGTAATGACTTTCAGGGTTTTTTCAGGATTCCAATTGTTAATTTGATTGTGACATAAGATCAACCAGAAGTTTTAGTCAAGAGCATGGGATGATAACCTTCAAGGCAATATTCATTACAGTAATGACAAATTTTGCACTAACATAAACCAGACCAAATGCAACAATTCAACCTTGCAATTTTTAAGTTGACTGTGACATAAGATCTATCAGAAGTTGCAGTGGTAACCTTCAAGGAAATATTCATCACAGTAATCACAAATTTTGCACCAGCATAAACTACACCGAATGCAAGAGTTCAACCTTGCAAATTGTTAAGTTGATTGTGACATAAGATCAATCAAAAGTTGTAGTGGACAACATCAGATGATTACAGTTGGATATCCACTATTTTTTTTTAATATCCTTCAAGTTAATATTCATTACAGTAATGACAAATTTTGCACCATCATAAACAACACCAAATCCAACGGTAATAGCATCTCCAACGAAATGCAACAGTTCAGCCTTGAAATTTTTAAGTTGAATGTGACATAAGATCAATCAAAATTTGCAGTGGACAACATTAGATGATCAACAGTTGGATATCCACTATTTTCCTTAATATCCTTCAAGGCAATATTCATTACAGTAATGACAAATTTTCAACCAGTAAAAACTACACCAAATCCAACAGTAATAGCATCTTCAACCGACATGATTTTCTAGTAGTTTTGGCGCCCATGTGTAATTCATGATAAAATTACTCCCATTAAGGTAAAAGTTGATGGCTATGTAGAAATTTTCTGGGGATTTATATTACCTTGCATGGGTGATCTTAGAAGCAGAAGCACTGGATGGATAGTCTAGTAGCCAAGGACTTCTCATAGATTCCTATGCTCCCCATGATTGATAGTTGGGGTCCTTGTTTGAGATGTTATTGTTAGTGGTTGTTTCTTTGTTTCCTTTTCCTTTGTGCTTCTACTTTTAGGATAGCTATAATCAGAAGAGTCATGAGAACAAGTGTTACAAGAAACAACCCCGTCGGTTGAGTAAGTTCGATTATGCTAATCAATTCCATGTTGCTTGTTACTACATTGATTAGAAATGATATTCAGTTTGAGGCTATATTATATGAAGCAGAAGGATGTATGTCGATATATTGGTGTGGAAGGAAGTTTTTACTTCCAGGAGAGTGAGAAGCTGGGCATTGCTTTTTCCAATTTATAGAAAAGTTCAAGGTGTTTGCAAGATGGTTTTAAGTATGAATGAAACTGCGTTTTTGGGAATATTTAGCTGTAAGCAAGAAGCAATTAGTTGAAAAAATTGAAAGAAAGTGGGTAATGGATGTCTTTACATTCAAAATGGCTTAGCTCACGGAAAACATGATGAACTATTGACAATTAGAAAAGGTCTCATGAAATTGAGTTTGTTGATGGTTGGCGTAGCGTGTAGAACCTCGTGGAACGACCCTTTTTAGGGCTTGATAGGCTCAAGGCCATAGGAAAAGAAAGCAAGGAAGAGCTACCTAAGGCACAACTAATAATGGGAGGGAAGCTTGCTTTTGGCAAGCAAGAAATTCAAGTGAAATTCTTAGTATAATGAATGAGGTTGAAACAACATATCTTTTAGGCATAAAACTTGTCCCAGTGACTGAAAAAAGAAATATAGGGAATGAGTTGAGCTTTTATATAGCAAATGTAGTGTGCAGTCTTAATTTCAATCAGATCAGCTGATCGAAGAAGGAATCATTTTATTTGCATTGAGGCCTCCCAAAAAAGCGCAGGATGAAGAGAAGGTTAATAATGGCAATGCATCTTTGAGCCTTTTTACTATTTTCATGGTTACAGGTATTTTTCCTAAAGCTTTCTCTTAGTAGCTATTTCCAAAAGGCTCCGGAAACCTTTTCCTTAGTTGCCATATCTAATAGATTTCTATTTGGAAAGTTGGTTATAATCAGTAAAAAAATAATGTTCTTAACAATTACAGAAGCTATACTTGGAGTCTACCTTTTGTAAGGGGTTGTCCTTTGTTAATCTGCTTGTTGTTGTGTGACTAAAATTCCCAAAAAGCGCGGAAAATTGCAGAAAATAACGAGGCCAAAGCATAAGAGTACCACTTCGACTCGGGAAATTACAACGAAATAAAGCACAAATTTTAACCCAAAATTATTATGCCAATTTGCTGAGTGTTTTGTTGTTTTTGACATAAGGGCATACACAACTTGTAAGTCCAAGCCATACTTGTCCTACATCAAAAATTATAATATTTGATTGTGATTGTGGGTGGACGTTGTTGCAAATGAGGTGGAAACCCTAACTGCAACCATAATCATGTTTGCAGGGGCTAGAGGGAAATCAATAAAAGAGATGTAAAGGCATAGGTAATACTCCATAACTACAACTAAACCTTGCAAATTTGGAGTCAAGCCATGACTGGGAGACCTATCTATCCTACCCAGAGGAAAATGCCAAACTCCAAGAACAACGTTGTGGAGTTGACCCTTTTGAGGTGAAGACTCCTCGTGGATTATTCGGACTATTTTCCATCACCCTTGAATCCAACGACAAACATGGGATCACAGATCAATTATGATTCACTGAGCCAAATAGTAAGAAATTGTTAGCCATGTTGAGACTATAACCCAGTACATGAAAAGAGATGTAAAAATGAGTAGCAGACTCCATATCCCCTGCAACTCTCAAACATATATGCTTGGCAACCTGACCTATTAGTTAATTCATAGTTTGACTATCTTACGTTTTGGTTTTTTTGGGAATTATTCTAAATTTGATAGAGATTAGTGGGAATGAGTTGTAAAATTTGCATAATCTCAATACTCTAAAAAAAATTCAATGACGGTAAATATATTTTTATATTTAAACTCATATTTTCTAAAAAACAAAAACAATCGTATAACTAAATTCTTCTGAAAAAATCAAAACGCAAATAACACAAATAAGCTACACTAGCCAATCAACCCTTAGCTTCGATTGAGCAATCCCGAATGTGAATCAGATTTGGAGAATTAAGCGATGATATGAGCAATAGTAAAGTGATGTATTAGTAGACAAGGGATGGTTAGAAAAACATACGTGGTCTTCCAATAGATCTGAATGACCAAAAACATATGCCGTTGATTAAGGCATAACTAACACCTCAATGACAAATAGTTGGATAATTCAATGTATAAAATCAAAATTCATAATATGTCATTTACATTCTTGAGAAGATACCAAGTAGCCTATATATCCATGAAATTGCCTGAGTAATTCTAGATGCATTCTAAAACCATAAATGATGCTCGATACTGGAAAACACTTCTGGTTAACCGAGAAAGGCTCTGTGATTTACCACAGTTCTAAGAATCTACAAAGACTATTTCTCGGTGGTTTCTCAGGTACTTTAGTTTAAAAAATTTAAGGACTCATAAAATTAGAAGTGTTTTCTAACCCTTCCAAACTCCACTAATAACTTTGAAAAAATCTATCTAATAAATTATAAGATGAAAAATAAACATCATGAGGTAAATGGAAATACTAGCAGTAACAAGATGAGGGTCTCCTCTTATCAAAGAAGAAATTTCAATTGTGGAGGGTGATATCTCTGAGAACAGAGTTTTTTGGGTGGAGGGTAGTAATTTGTGATAACATAGCACTCATGGGTTCATGAGTTAAGTATGAGCTATTGTAAGATAGCAGAGAAAATTGGTTGCATTATCATGGAATCAAATTCTTGAAGAATTGAATCCAGATCTTCGTGAAGGAATTTTTCAAAAACTTTTCAAAAGATCATTTGTTGTTGTTTGATCTCATTAGTTAATTATCAACTATTATAAGATAGGAAAACAAATTCGTTGCATTATCATGCTATCAAATTCAATAGTTGAATTCATGCAGTTAAGGTTATTACTTCTTCTAAGGCCAAGAGGCAGCATAAGAAGTTGGGGTATCGACCTTTTCACTATAAGCCACTTTTAAGTAGTGAATTTTTCACTTTGCACTAAGGTGAAGTAGGGTAGTGAGGGGCTTAATGCTAAAAAAATCAAGATGAACCTTGAGATTAGTCTTCATTAGATGCCATTTAAATAAGCCAAACATTTAGTGTAAAATTTTATCTTCCATCTAAAAGTGATGTTGTAACAAACAAAAAACTTTTAACAATCACAAATCTAACAAAAGTTACTCAGTCATTCAAATTAGCAAAATATTCTTTATTGGAAAAGTGTTTTCTGCAATAGAAACTCTAATAATTAGAACTATAATTTCATATTTGTCTAATGCAGTATCTAGAGGGATGCTTAAATTACACTTAGCAGCATATTGAACATCAAAAATGGAATTATTGTGCAGCAAATTATTGTTTGTTGCCAAAGTGTTTTCTGCAATACAAACTCTAATACTTAGAACTAGAATTTAATGTTTGTCTAATGCAGTATCTAAAGATATACAGAAATGGAACTTACCATAATATTCAACATCAAAAATGGAATTATCATTGTAGGACAAGCAACCGAAAACAAATCTACAAAATTCCATTTTTTTAGAAACTGAAAGAATCCAATAATCCTTGTAACCTGATATAGATATAAAAACATCCACAAAAACAGTAGGAAAAAATGCTTACATTTTCACTTGAAATGTTTGCAAAAATAAGCTTACATTCGGAGGGACTGAATATGTTCTCTTCCATAGTTCAGAGAATTTGATTCATGTTTGTTGATCATTTGCCTTAATAGCATTCTGTTGGATTTATCCAATCCTTGTATCTTTTGTATACATGTCCTAATCTTGGAAATCATACATGGTTGGAATCCGGTTATCCTGCAATAGATGTAGTCTAGAGAAAGGATGATGTGCTTTCTTTTGAATAGTGGATATCCAAAGTAGATTAGAGTGCTAAATAATTCTCATCATGAATTTCAAACATTGGAACATTGTCCAACATATAACCATGGTATAATGTTGTTATTGATATTTCCTTCAAAAATGAAAAGACCATTCACACAAATACAATCATTTTGAGTCCTCCAATGGTAGAAATTTCTTTGGGCTAGCACCCACTACATGTAGGGATGATCCTAATTAAACATGAAATAGGTAAACCAGATTTTAAAAGAACAATGGACGTTGACCTTCTAGAATAAGATCAGGATATCTAACAACAATATTTTGGAAGAAATAACAAATAAAGTTTTTTTATAGACAACATATTTATAGCTAGCCATAGTCCATGTTAACTCATAAGTATTTGAAACTAAAAATTCCAGTACAACATAGACAATTTGTTTGCAACCATAAGAATACCAACCTCCCTTAGTGCAATTACAACTTATTAGAAGGACAACATGTTGGAAGGTAGAAATATAGTCTTCATCATGAACTCCTCTAGATGTCGGGGAATGTTAAGAGAGAACCCCTCTCCATCCAATTTATGAACCTGAAGAACCACTTGAAAATGTCTAAGTAGTTATTAGGTCAATTTTGAACCTCTCTCCATCCAAAGCTAACAACCTGAAGAACCATTTGAAAATGTCAAGTAGTTATTCCTCTTCATATCAGATGTGAAAGTAGAAGTAATCATGCCATAAATTGTAATAGACTAATTTCAAAAAGCCTTTAATAGAATAATTATAATAAATTAATTACATAATTTTGGGTTGTTATTTAACAACTTCGTCTACTTGAAGGATAAGGAATAACACCACCATATAAAATGACATGTAGACAAAACTTAGTCATGTTGTCACTGAAAGTGTACTTCTCAGAAAGGTTAGCAAAGGTTGACCAATTAAATGGCTTCCCTTCCTAATACTTGTAATTTAAGGTAATTTGGGGTTATCCATCAAGATACAAAAAAAATAAATAAGCCAGAGACTTTCATTTAATATAGAATATGAAAAGCTTGTAGATACCTGTGTATATGGGAATAATCATTGTAGTCATTATGATAGTTTTTCTCCTTTGTCGTATTTTTAGTATACATCTTGTTACCATTTCCACAATATGGTTCCCCACATCCCTACATTCATATACAATTCAATCTAACAACTTGATCACGATGTAAAACCTAAATAATTTTAGAATATGGATTGCATTAATGTTCGACTCCCAATTAGTACCAAAAATTGGCATGTTGAAGAAGACATGAACAAGTAAATTAGACAATTTACTAAGCACATGCATCATTCAATAGATATTCATATGCCAGTCAAAAAATTACTAGGGAGGTTCTATTAAATCTGAAGACAAGGTTTGTCGAAGCTTTATGCTGGAGTGACCATATTAATAAGCATGACTAGAGGATCTTGATGATGCACTATTACATAAGCTAAAATAAGCAAATATAATGATTGAGACTATAAAAATCCATTTGACAAAGTTGATTGAAGGAAAAAAGATGCTTTTCATTTGAGTAGAGAAGGAAATACAATGCATGATTTGGATTGTGAGTTGGAACTTATAGTCTGCCCTAACCTTTAGGAGTTGAATTACTAGGAAATAAAAATCCTTATTAGGATATAAGGAAATGAAAAGAAGAAGCTTTTGAATGTGGATGACAATCTTGATTTTTCCAGTCTTAATATGCAAAAAAAATATTGATTGAACCAACGAGAAGAATATTTTGACATCTTAGTTACTCGATATTATCCGGAAATAAGATTCACAAGTTTGGAAACTCAAAAGTATAGCCAATGAGAACACAATGGAAATGTGAAAGCAGCTATTTTCACTCCTATACTAAAAGTTGAAGAAAATCTAATTAGCCAATGAAAACAATACAGATAGTGTAGATATAGAACCAAAAATAAAACCTTGTCAAGTTACAATTCTTATGAAAGGAAAAAGCATCATAAGAAATCATATATTCAAGAAATAAGATAGCATTACAAGGTTACTTCTCACCTTAGTTGGACATTTTCCAGACATGTTATGAATGTATGTGGCAAAACAAGATAGTGCAGATATAGAACCAAAAATAAAACCTTGTCAAGTTGCAAAGCTTATGAAGGGAAAAATGCCTCATAGGAAAATCAAATATTCAAGAAATAAGATAACATTATATTGTAGCGGCTACAAATGCCCTCCAAAATTTTTCCTTAGCCTATTTTGGAATCTCCCTACCAACCTTCACAGTAGCTTGCCTTGCTTCGTCAAGTCCTCAAGCTTCAATGTATTTATTGCTCAAAGGAAGCCTATTGATCATAGTTTGATCTTTCCCTTTCACAGGCTACTCATCCAGACATGGTCCAACTGCAAGCTGAGCAACCTACTAGTGAAATTTGCACATTTCTAGAGGGAAACTAGCCATTCCCTCCAGGAATTGTGCAATTTCCTCTGACATCATGTTGGGCTCCATGATTACGCAATCCTACTAGCCAACCATACGAGCAGGAATTACACACTTTTTCCCATCAATAGGCAGTTCAGCTGAGGATTTGCACAAATCTGGGCATCATCCAGTTGTTGGGTCCAAAAACTATGCAATCCCCTTGGTTAGTCAGCCCATCTTACAATCAGAAATTCACATTTTTCTCCAGCAGTCGAGCAGTCGCTTGCATGTACAACTGAGTTGACGGATTCCCTTCGGGACTGAGTAAAAAAGACTTGCATGCATAGGTTGCTTCTCCCAAGGCAACATGCAAAGGCATCCCTTGTTTCATGGATCTATGTTTAGCAGTTGGAGGTTACATGCAAGGAGTAATTCCAAAACCTCCCTCCAAGTGTCACTTCCTCCTAGATTTGTGGCATGAGTGTCATAGCTTCAATGCTATCAAAACTCATCCACCTGACACTGTAGAGCCCATTTGTCACATCAACGTTGTAGCTCTAACATTCCATATCACATCTAGGAGCAATTGGCACATTCAACTAAGTTGTTTTGGGGTAAGATTGCTTCCCATGCCTTGTGCTGGATTTTTTTCTCTTTTTGTGTATTCGCTTGTCTGAGTGTTGTTTGCTTGATTTATTTGAACACCTACTATTGTTTACATATATTCTATCTTGTCCTAGCTCTGTTTTAGTTTTCATTTCTATCTCACTGTTGTCGCATGGGTGAAATTGTTTTGCACGGATGTTCGCCCAACTAGCGGATGACCTCACCCACATACTGATCTATTTGCTTAATCCTCCATTGATGTTTTTCATGAATTGTTTATCACTTCTACTATCGCTTAGTGTCGCCATGCATTTCATTGACTTACTTGCTTTTAGTTGCCCATCAAAAAGTTGGGCCAACATTGGCCCGCTCTCTGCCTTCACTAAGGCTGCATTGTGCAATATGGAGAAGGAAGGCTCACCTTCCTCTCCAGATTTACGCAATCTTGCCGACACTGGCCTCCTAGACTAAATTTCGCACTTCTGGAGGTCAGTGGCTGCTTGGCCCAAAAATTTGTGCAAATATGTCCCTGGGCTAGCAATCTTTCCCAGCTAGAATCACACATTCTGTAACCCCAATAGGAAACTTCCCAGCTAGATTAAACATTTTACAGTTCCAATAGTCAGTTAGTCTCCTAGAAACCCGGATTGTGCCTTTTTTAGTCTTGGCAGTCAGTCTCCTGACCTCCTGACCAAAATTGTGCAACCCTCACAATCATTCACCCAGGTATGTTCCAGGTGAGTTCTCATGTTAATTTTGGTTTTCAACTAACATATTTCTTGCTATGAGTGTTTCCATGTCTCCAGGTATCACAGGTTTTCATCTGCCTCTCAACAGTACAGGTACAATGGTTTCCAAAAGAGCAGAGACGAAGACACTCAAGACTTACCTACTCCAAAAGAAATCAAATTGTTAGTGGACAAGGACATCAAGAAGCAGCATCACAACAAGCAACATCATGAACAACAGCTGAAGGCAGCATACCGAATGTAGTGAATGCATCGGATGCAATAGGAAGGTTGTTAACAACATAGAGGTGGAGAAAAGTTGCAAGATCAATCGGATCCACTGATAATGAAAGCAACTTTGGAGACTTAGACTATGAAGTGATGGTGCGACATGAATATCGTGCGAAGGCAGAAGATGGAACAAAGAAGGAGTTGGATGTGCCAAAGCAGAAACTCATGAAGAACATGTTAAAGACTTCACTCTTGTGTTTTAAGAAGTATACACAAGTGTCTCCGGAGAAATCATCAATGAAAGTTAAGAAATACTTGTAGCCAGATAATGAAACAACTGGAAGTGGACCACATAAATCACTATGCACAAGTTGTAAAGGGGTTGAGGCATGCCAAGAGGCATGTTTTTCAAAACTATCTCGATGATGTTTTCCGAGTACACATCCGGAACAAACAACATCTCTACAAGATACCATAGGAAGACCGGTCACCATATTTTCTTTACATAGATTTTGAAGGGAACAATAGTTTAAGTGACCAAATCGCTCATGCCAAAGTTTTCTCACTTCATCATTATGAGCAACAAATACCAAGGGAAGTGTTGATGACCCAAAGTTGTTAAACTTATACAACCTTGTAGAATCATCAGCAATGTCAGTAGCTAAAATTTGTCTAGGATCTCTTAGGTCCTTAATTACAACATAGTGAGGTGAAAAATCAACGATTTTACCTTCACCTGAATGAGTTATCTGATATACAGATAGAATGTTGTAGGATAAGGTTGGAACACATAATACATCATTAAATTGACCATTATCTAGATGAATTTTTCTAGTCCCTACAACACTAAGAGATCTATCATCATCAACATATATATTTTTGGTGTTACAATAATTTAAAGAAGAAAACATGGCTTTGTTTTTGGCCATGTGATAAGAAGCTCTAGAATCAATGAGCCACTCATGAGAATAAGAAGAAGAAGATATATTTAGTGCATAACCAGACCGATATGATTGACAACCACATGCAAAGAGTGTTATTCCTGAAGATGAAGTTGAAGTTGAAGACTTCTCCAAATGGATGTTATGCTTCTTCATTGTTGCATCCAAGGCTTCCATCTTCTTAAAGCATTTGGATTCTAAGTGGCCATCTCGATTACAAAAGTTGCAATGTCTATCACTCTTCTTCACTTTGTTTTTATTTTCCATATAATTTTGTTAAAATGATTTTTCATTTTGAGACTGAAATTGCTTAGGACCCTTGTTTGGTTTAGAACCATTCTTTTCAGGATATTGTTTCTTAGGATTCTTTGAATTTGGTTGTTGATGGGCAGCTAAGGCTTTCTTAGAAGAGTTTCCAAGATTAAGAAGACCAAGATGTAAGAGTTTTTCTTGTTCTCTTATTAAAAAATCACAAAAGGCATCAAAAGAGGGGGAATTGTAGCCTTATTCTTAAGAAATAAAGGGTTCTCTAGTAGAATGGAAGCTGCAAACAAACACAGAATAGGCTAGTCTCAACTTAGTAAGAATGGAATAGATAAGGCTACCGTCTTCTTTCTTAACCTTAACACCTTCGAAAAGAACTCTAAGGGTCTTGAACTTGGACAAAAAATCTTCAATGGAAGAAAAATATTTGGGGTCCAACGTAAGAAACTCATTTTCAAGTTGATGGGTTCTAATTTCATTTTTAATTCCAAAAACTTTAGTGAGTTGTTTCATTGATTCATTAGGGTATCAAGTTCTGCGATATGGAATCTATGGTCTAGAGAAATAGACATCCCTATCAACCCACGTGTTTGATCTTTCCTATTTTCCCATTTGGCTGCTTTATCTTCATCTTTTGGTTTAGTTTCTTGGCTCGAGGCTATTTGGTAATGACCTTTGCTTCTAACAAATCTACAATGTAAGACCACCATTGGAAGTAGTTGGTGTTGTCAAGAATAACTTGGCATAGGCTTTTCATTTTAACAAAAACTAAAGCTATAAATGCTAAAACTAAGTGTTCCAATGGAAAGAGCTTGAAAAATTAGGTTGATTAAAAAAAGGGGATCTGAAAACAACTTCCAGATGAAGAAGTTATGACTTCGAATAAAAGTTGTTGAAGATGTTGACGAAGTGCGTGAATGTGTGGAAATGAAAGATAATGTTATATTTTAAAAAAATATTCCTCATCTTTCCAAACTTAATCTAATTAGCTCACTTTAAAAAAAAAATTATGTGACTCACTTTTATAAATAAGTGAATGTCACTTTTACAATGGTGTTTTATGAGCTACCCACTAAATTGTAACTTAAATCAAAGATAAAGAGACTTTAGAATTATAAGTGACTCAATTTTTATAATGGGTAAGAACAATTTTACATAAAGTAATTTTTAAACACAAGTTACATGTGCTTTTTGAAAAAGTAAGTCAACAAAAAGAAAGACTTGAACCCAAGACCTCTATTCTCATAAAGTAGCTTTGGACCAGGTGAGCTAGTTTTAAAGGTTAGAAAATTTTGGAAAAGACGAAGGGTTTTTTTTTTTTTTTGCATTGGAGCTTTAGGGTGCATCTTTACTTGAAAACACTCTTTTTTCCTACAAAAAAAAAACCACACAAACCAAAACGAACATGCAAAAAAACCCAAACCTTATGTCTTGAAGTTAGCTTTCGCCGGAAACTAAATATTTTCCTCAATGTTTCTGATTTTTTGAGATCACACTAAGGCGTGGCGGAAAAGAACATACGTATGAGAAAAATTCTTCCTTTCTGTTTCTAATTTTCCTAGATCGAACAGAGTCGTGGGGCAAAGAGCATACACAGAAATGAAAAGTATAGAACTAGTAATAAAAAAACAAAGAGCTAAATAAACCAAAATAACAGAGAGATGAATAGCTAAAACTGCAAAAAAATTGTATACCTCCATATCTTAAAAATGGCATAGCTAGGGCTACTAGAAACCTTTTCACATGAAATGAAATGGGTTCCTCACTGGAACAGATTGCCATAACACAATAGAGCAGTCCTCTCGGCTTGAAATAAAAAAGAAACAGTAGATCTAGGAAACGACAGTCAGATGCAGTTATACCAGCTTCTAATTTGGATCACCAACGGATGCGACCCTCAAATAGCTCTGATACCATGTAGGAATATACAGGGTAAGTTCCTCAGATATAACACCAAAGGACACCACTCATAAACAAATCACAGATCAAAACGCTAGTCTTCTTGACGTGGTTAGAACCCTCAATGAGGGAAACAACCCATGACCTCAGCCAACGTGGCCACTTCTGGAAATTTCTTAATAAAAGAATGAAAATTTACAAAAGCTTATCTCATGAATGATTACCCCACAAGTGACCCTCCATGCTCTTTAAATAGAGATCATGGACCAATCGGGTGTTAAGCAACGGATCAAATGTCGATAATAATGAGGAGAGAATGAGCCGTCAGATCACTACATATCGTGACCGTTGGATTGTAAGTTACAAAAGTACATAGTAAAGAAACACACTTTAACCTCCTCTATACTAGACCAATTTATACTTAACTATTTCCTATGTGTCGAAATATCGTAACATACCGCGTTAAGAACAATTTGGGATAGGATTGAAGGATGTACAAATATGACACAATAGGAGAAGGAAGTAGGCATTAGAGCCTATAAAGATATCGATTTAAATTTTTATTTTCCTTGTTAGATTTGGCATGCATTCTATTGCATGTTGTCCAATTTCTGGTATGGTATGGGTTTTGCGAGGTGTACTAGTGTTTTCAATCTAGCCTTACCATTTCTAAATAGCCATGGTGTGATGGGGTTATCACATTTTGGTTGAGATGGATTTGAATTTGAGTGGGTTGAATCTCTGAATGATAGAGCACATGACATAGTGGTCCCTGAACTAGACTGTGGATCACGATAAATCCACTGACCTAGTTACCCCTGAGCTAGACTGTGGGTTGCGATAGAGCCACAATTGTGTTGCCTAGGTGGGCCTAATAATCATTTCCGGTTAATGGCAGGATATACAGTAAAGCCAAGAGGTCATTTTTTCTCTGTTGGGCCTAGTAATCCCAGGTCTGGGATATGCGATAAAACCTAGAGATTGGGTCTTAGTTTTGGGCCTAGTGATCCAAGGTTGGATTGCGGTAAAGCTTGAGAGACTAGGAGACAGGAAAATACCTCACAATGTAGGTGCAGAAATTTGGTGGCATCCATGCTTGTTTGGACTAGTGATCAAGTGGAGATCACAGTAAATCCTATTGTGATGTGTTTACTATGTTGACTTAGTTATCCGGGATGGATTACGATAAGGCCTGGTTTCTATTGATGAGAGTGAGGTGGTTTAGCCTCGGTATTCCCTAGTTGGTTATTTTTGTTTGAGTCCCACATTCATCCTTCGAATATTGCATGGGGGTGAATGGCTAAAGAGAGATTTGGCTTAGCCATTCTATGGTTGAGTGGAATGTGGAAGTCCCATCCCAAGTTTGGCTTCCGCATCATTAATGAAAGGTTATTTCTCCTTGTATTTCTATAAGAATTTTGATGGATTAAATGTGGTCTATATGGTTGTACTTTCATGAGTATTTGTATTGATATTATGCTGGTTATATCTCTATTTTATGACAACAACCATGTACTATAGATCTTAGCATGTTTTTACTTGTAAATGAATGGATAATGTATATATGGCCTAACAGATGATAATGCAACAAATGAAATGAGGGGACAATGGTTCATAGCGATTCTAAGATAAGTATGAGATAACTACACTTAATTATGTTGTTTACACCTATAGGTTACATGTTGATGATATATTTGATGAATTCTCTATCATGGCTAGTAGGGGTCTCGTTAAGGTCTTGTTCAACTTATTGCTTTGACATCATTATTTTCCTATACTTTTAATGATCTTAAGCTAACACTCCATTCTAGGCAGTTACATTAGCTTTGGGCCAAAAAAGTTGGCTTAAATCTCACGGTCCCTCACACAGCACTGATAGATTAGGTCCACAGACACTGCCACATAAGCCTGTGAGAGTGACTTTGGGTTTATGGACGCTGTTATACGTATAGCATGAGATCGACTGATGTCGACGATGGTCAAAATTTCAGTAGGACCTAATGGCAAGTTGTTTGAAGTGTTGGATTAGTTTCTATGGGTCATGAAGTTGATTTTGGATGGTTGTGTGTGATGTTTCCATCAATTCCACTTCCTTGAGGTCACATAGGAGGTCGAATCCAATCATAGTAGCCTATCATCGCATGTTTACCCCAGTTGTCTAGTTACATTGGTATATTTGGGAGGAGGGTGTTACGCTGGGCCATGCAGCCGCCATGGCCTCCGAACCCTCTTTCGATAACCTTGTCTATTATCTCATGCCATAATTGAAACCTGGGGTGAGAGATTATTACCCCGCCACATTCGATCAACGTTGGTTACGTGCCTAGTTGTGGATAAAAAATGGGATCGGGGGCCGACCTAACCGCCTACCCCCATTGCCTTTGTATTTTGGTCAGTTTATATAATAAGTCTAGGGGCCAGGGCCATTGGAGCAGAGCCCACTGGCCTTGCCCCCCCGCAACACATAAAATAATTACACAATAAATAGAAATAGCCCATATGAGAAAACAAGGAACACGGTTGGCAGAACAGTAAGGCACTTACTTAACTCGGTGGAGTTTTTAGGGATGAACCCCATTGGGTCAGTTGGTTAGCCCACAAATATTTTTCATAGAAGCTTAGGGCCACGTAGCAAGCTCCCATTAGGCCACGCGATGCCTCATGATTGGTCCACCACAAAACTCAACATCCAATAAAATTTCACCAACACAGCTTGTACAACCTGCCACATATCATCACGTTATTTGTTTGTACTATAAATATTAATGCCCAGTTAGCTACTGAAATTAGTGCCACATCACCTGTATAGCCTACACAGTCAATAACCCAGTTAACGATGCAAGTTTATTGTTTATCATTTTTCCAAAAACTTCAAAACACGATAACTTTCATATACGGTGTCATATTGAGTCGATTCAAGAGTCATTAGAATCAAAACAATGATATTGATGATTTGGCATTGGTTTTGTGTGATTTTGAGCACTTTCATTCTTGATCACATCTTTGCTCCCCTCGATTACCTCAGTTGGCATCATGCAATAATCTCCTTCATGCCTTCATGCCATGCATATTTCTCCTGAAAGATTTGGGTTTTAGACACTCAACTATGCTCTATCACTTTGAATTCCTTCTCTTCTCTCTATTGTTTCCCTTCCTATACATCGAACTCATATGTATCTCCTCACTTTTCTCACCTCCACTTGAGCGTTCCTCCTTGGATTTTGTCTCATGCCCACTCTATCATAAAAAAAGTATGAGACATTCCTTATCTCCTACAGATTTATTAGAGATCCTCATAGAAGGTTTTGGTCTTTTCTTTGGGTTTAATTTTGTCCACCCCTAGGTGTTGGGGCTCCTTTGTCTAATGTGACTATTGCTTCTATTTGAAACGATAACCTACTAAGTAAGCTCATTGTCATCGGGGTGACAAAGGTTGAGTGGGAATTGTAGGCTTCAATGCTTGTTTTCGTGTCGAGACTTTTGCATGACACTTTTAGGCACATATTCCCCTTAATGCTCAGTTCAAGATTGATGTCATCGAGGATGAGGTTTACATTAAATGTGAGGGAATTTTGGATTCAAAGATTCTTGATGATCTTGTTGACTAGATTCTTGACACTTGGAATACAAAACACTAACATACCCAGTACATGTATATAATGAATTTATATTGGCACATGATGATTATTCTAAGGGAAGTACTCGTGGATAGATGGGATGCAATGCATAACATTCTGGACAAAATGGATGAATTGAAGATGTTGTTGATGGAGGTTGAAGTCCATCTGCCCATCTAGAAACGAACTTGCCTCCAAGCTCGACAACGAAGCTCGAAAGTAATAATTAAAGCTAGCCCATAGTCTTAGAAACTTCCCTCTGTTATGACTCCTAGGTTCATTTTCTTTTATGTTTTTTTCATAAATGTTTATTCATCTAATGCACTATGTTATTAATCTCTTGGATGGTTTTCCTACTACTGGGGAAACTCTTAGTATCTATAGTGTAAATCTTCACTCATAGGTTTTTTTTTGGAACGAAACAATTAGCTAGTCCACCCAGTAAAATTGCTAACTTGGAAGGAAACAATTAGCTGGT
This sequence comes from Pinus taeda, assembly GCA_000404065.3. Taxonomy (NCBI): domain Eukaryota; kingdom Viridiplantae; phylum Streptophyta; class Pinopsida; order Pinales; family Pinaceae; genus Pinus; species Pinus taeda. Next base: position 156,656 of record APFE030633660.1, on the reverse strand, counting down.
CCACCCATTAAAATTGGTAACTTTTTTTTTTGGAATGAAACAATTAGCGAAGGAAACAATTAGCTGGTCCACCTAGTAAAATTGGTAACTTTTTTTTTTTGGAATGAAACAATTAGCTAGTCCACCTAGTAAAATTGGTAACTTGGAACGAAATAATTAAGTGGTTCATCCAATGAAATTGGTAAATTTGTAATAGTTGTTAACTTTGGAACAAAACAATTAGTTAGTCTACGAAATAAAATTGGTAACTTTGTAATAGGACTGCCTCTATTTCACCAAGCATAACATAATATTACAAATTAACTTTGTAATAGGACTGGCTCTATTTCATCGAATAGAACATAATATTACAAATTACAACATCCCACGACAGCTAGGAACACAAATGTGTGCCATACCACTTGCGCTATGCGTTTTCTATACTCATTAGTGTATTTTTTTTTACAATGAATAAATCATGATAAGTTAGTTTGCTTTTGGTTTCCCAAGTGATACGCTAGAGAGAAATATGTACTCGTGGCTATTATAATTTTGTGAATGATCAAATAGAAAAGTTAATTAACAAAAGAAAATGAATATTACACATGTATATGTTAAAGAGGCATAATCTTATTTTGACAATAACAATTAATAACTTGTATTAAAAATTCAAGATTACTAAATTTCCTATAAATTTATAGTAATTGATTTTGTAATTAAAATTTTAATTCTTTAAATTTTATTATTAAATTATGTTATAATTTGAATTTTTTTAAACAAATGAAATCAAACACTCCATTCTTCAATGGCGTCAACTAAAAAACTCATATAATTTTTCTGAAAATTTTCAATATAAACAGAATTTAGATTATTTTTTAATAAAATAATAAATATAATAGGAAAAATAAAACTAAATTTTAAAATTAATTAGAAATTACAAATGATCTAGTTTAATTCTAAGTTTCGGCTTTTTTATTAGAATTGAATGATACAATTTGTTTAATTAAAATATGAATATTTTTTGCTTTAAATGTTTTAATGGATGTCTAAATGAATTTACCACCGCGTTAAATAAATATCATCAAAATTTCAAACAAATTGAATGAAAAAATATATTTAAATATATTTTTTAATTTGAAGAATTGATAATTAATCACAACTATTTATTTTGTGCCGGTGGAAGCAGCCTTATTCTTTTAATTTGAAAATTGATTATTAATCAGAGCTACTCTGCTCAAGGAAACTTTAAAGTCAAATTCAACCCAATTTCATTTTAAGGATAAACATTTAGAGCGTCTCCGGCTTTAAAAGAAAGACAATCCTAGACCAGCGGAACAACTTTGCAAAAGTGAGACCTCGACACGTGTCAATTTTAAACAGTCCTTAGCTTTGAAAAGGGACTATTCTCAACGAGCGGAGCACCTTTGCAACCTCGGCCAGCCACCTTTTGCAAAGAGATCACCCAATGTACTATGTATAGGAAAATAAATTCCCTTATAAATCTTATTTTGTGGGAAATTTTATTATTTTTAATAATATTTATAATCTTAAATAAGTTTATTTATCTGTTAAACTTTAATTTAATGAAAAAATTTATTTTATTTTTAAAATATTTAAAATTAACTAATTAACTTATAAAAACTCCATCATAAAACATCTCTCATTATATAAACCATACTCATAAACCATGCAATTTATAAATATTACCTTTAAATATGAACACTTAGACTCTTCTTTAATGAACCAAACATACGCCAACACTTATGCCATCCTTATACCATGAGCCGCATATTTATTATACCATAAATGGCTCACCTACTATTAATTATTTTGACTTTTTCCATGTCACTCAATTAAACGAATGTTTTCACGAAACATTCTATTTAAAATGATTCATTTTTTTTGTTCAACAATCAACTTAGGAACCTTATTGCAGGCTTGGTGAATTTTATTGCAGGTTTTGTGAATTTTATGCTGCTTAGGTTGAAACATAGGGTTTGATAAAACAATGCTAGAAAAAATAGAAGAGAGTTAAGAAAGATTATACACAACAACAAATCACATACAATTTTCTATTGATCACATAAAGTAGTTACATATATAAGAATTAGATCACCAATTTCAAGATGATAAAATCTGAAGAAGGTAGATCTATAATTCATAGACAACTCACACACATAAGAAAATAACAATTTCTAGATTGATTCCTTGGGATTCACAATTACAACTCATACACATGGGAAACAACCACATCTAGAATAACACCTCAAAATACTCACTGACAACTTGTAATACGCATGGAACACATGACATGGAAGCATTACTTCCAACACCCTCCCTTAATTGTTAGATGGAAAACATATTACAACAATAAATAAATATATGTCTGACTGGTCTTCATCAACACCCACACCCACTTTGGAATCTCTCAAACACTACTCTTTGACCACCATATCTTCGACGTGTCACTTGACCTCCTTTTAAAATGTAACCGCATTTGACCATTGTTGATGAACTTTGCAAAATCAACAATATTAACAACTCGGCTTGTCGGGGCTTCCACAATAAGAGCCATCAAATAATGAACCATCTTATGGACCAACCACCATCTATCGGATATTTCACTTTCGACTATTCGTCAGTTGATAGGATGGAGGTCTGGATACTGAATGCCTTCAAGAGTTGATCAAACAACTTGACCTTATACAAAAAATGATGTTTCAGACACCGAGGCTTCCAGTTTAAGAACCACCAACCCTTTTTATAACCAGAATTGAAAGAAATAAAAAACTTTTTGACAAAGACATATCACAACTACAAACCCAATAATCATCAAACTATCAACTGTCATCCAGACATAGATAAGTCACCACGTCCCTTCTTAGCACATGTCAAAAGCTTTTCATCTAGTTCATTCTTTATCTTGGAGCTTTCTCGTCTTCACAAAGCAACATTTGTTAGAGTGATCAATTCCAACAAACTTACACTCATATATTGAGCTAACCAAACTCAATATGTTTACAATGCAAAATCCAAAATTTGATATCAAAACAACGTTGCAACATAAACATTTGATGGAGAGATCTCTTCCCCACAAAAGCAAAAACTTGAGATCTGCCTCCAATTTTAACCCTTTTGACATATATCATTGGCCACTTGAAACTCCTCCGCCCTAGATCTCAAATTCAGATCCGTGGAGTTGCATGTACGTGGGCATGATTTTGCAAATTTTAATATGATAGTGCACACAACTCTGACAAAACCACCCAGGCATGAATTTAACTCCTTTGCAGGTTCTGGGCAAATAAGCACAAACAAAACTTTACATATAGTAAGAGAATTGAAGGATATCATGATGATTGAAGAAGCTGCAAACAAACAAACATATCTAGGCACATAGGATCACACAAAATATTCACACTAAAAATAAACTCTCACACATCTATACTAATATGTACAAAAATAATAACACTCAAGATCTCTCACATATTCCTGGCCCTCCCTTGAGGGAGTCAAGCCAGTACTGGCTCTGATACCATGTTAGAAATATGAAAGAGAGAAAGGGAGATTGATTAAACTCAACACCAAACACCATATATTTTATTGATCTCAAGAGTTACACATTTATAGTATCTAGATTAATGACAACAACACATCTAGATAGCTATTACAATTCACGCATAGGAAACTGACTACTTATAGATTGACTTCTTTGGATTCACAATTACAACTCATACACATGGGAAACCACCACATCTAGAATAACACCTCAGAATACTCAGTGACAACTTGTAATAGACATGGAACACATGACATGGAAGCATTACTTCCAACAAATACATGCAATATGATATACATTTAATTTTAACACACTAATGCTAAGTCTTACTTAGCATTAATCTAATAAATTTTTTTGTTTGGAAAATTGTCTTAATTATATATTATTGCATTGCTTAGTATTACATAGCCATTTAGCTATTTTGGTGTCTGTGAACCCTAACTTGTCCTTGCACATGTTTGTGAACCCTAGTTTGTCCCTGCTTCCTCGAACCTGCATAATGACTTACCGAACACTTGTTAATTTAGTCATTCATTCTCAGGTACCATATCTTTAGGTGCTAGATGATGATTATTCAATGCTCGCTCCTTTAGTTTCTCAACACTTCATGCCTCACGCTGCTCTTATTATAATAAGATATCACAACATGTCAGCACAATCTTCCTCTTCATAAATATTTGGGTACACAGAATGGGTTGTCCCATACACAATTTGGCTTGATGCCTCAATGCCTTTGTGCTCTACATCTTCCTTTTTTTCTCCATAAAACTGAGGGAGCAACAATAAGTAAAGGAATTTGTTGAAAATAGCAACAAGAAATGATAAATTTAGTTCCAGAATATTCCAATTTTAATTTGTCCTTGCATTAAATTTGTGAATTAAAATCGAATTTAGTCTCACCAGCTGCTTGGAAATAATTAATTGATTCATTATGGATTAATTAATTGCAGAAATTCAAGTTAGAATTCCTTCTGATGTCATGCAAGAGTTATCCCTTAAATTAAGGAGATAAGCCTTAATTAAGGAGATAAAATTGAGTTATATTTGAGTTGTAATTAGTTAGCTCAGTTTACTGAGTTAAGTCGAGTTAAATTAGTTCCAAACTGTTTGAGGAACTAATTGTGAGTTATCAGTGAGTTGATGCATGCATGCACTCAACCAGTATACTCCAGATAACTGAAGATTCCCTCATCAGAAAATCATGCATGTCTATTATAAGAAAGACCCAATTGAGATTAATGTCAAGGACATTGTACTATTAGTTGCATGTGTTTTCCTATAAAGAAAACTCATGCATGTAGAAGGAATAAGGTTCCTTGAGGATCGCATAGTTATGACAGTGTGTTAGAGCAGTGTTCCACTAGGTGAAGGAGATCATCCCAAAGGAACTGCACAAGAAAATAGCAGCTTGGAGGGTAGAGGAGAAGGCTTGTGAGAAGCTAATTTTTCCTGTGAGCATCCAAGAGGATTGTACTGAGACCTGGGTAGCTGTGAGAGCTAAGGCTTTGTATAATTCTTGATGTATTTCCACCTTGTACGATAATAGAAATAGTGGGGTTTTTAGTTGAGGCTTTCCCCTGAGTATTTTCTGTGTTTCATGTGTATTGTGATTTCTTCTTTTTCTGGTTATATGTATTCAGCTCAATCTTGCTCAATCTTTAAGCTTCCACAAAGCAAATTGATAGTAGAAGTAGATTATAGTATTTTGATTTGGTATATTGCATTATTGGGTTAATCTACAGTCATATTTTCTACATGATCTTAGAGCTAGATTTGTGGAGAATTTGTAGAATTTCTACATGGTATCGGAGCCAAGTTTATCGAAGCCTAGTTTATCAGAGCTGTAAACAGTATACAAATAAGAGAATTCGAAGTTTGAAGTTCAGGGTTGCAAGTGAAAATCGAATTTTATCATACTTCAAGATTGGTCAATGGCGTTCTATGGCTTGAGACTCGAGTAGGCCTTGGAAGGTAGCTTGAATTACATAGCATAGAAAGATCGCATGGAGGATGTATTAGAAGACAACAGCTTGAATGAATTCATTGATTAATAGATCCAAAAGCCAACTTCAACTAATGCACAAGAGTTGGCTGAGTGGAAGGAGTATGTGGTGAGGGCAAGATGAATCATCCTTGAAGGAGTTCGAGACCATATTGTCTCGAGTCTCAATGGGAAGGATACTCCATTTTCAATGTGGAATACATTGAAGGACCTCTAGTAGAATAGTAGCGATGAGAGGAAATTGGCGCTCAAGTATAAGCTTTGAAGAATCAAGATCGACAAGGGTGATACTATTTCCACATATCTGAAAAAGCTCACCACTTGTAGAGATGAGCTTGGAAGTGTGGGAATAACTATTTTTGATGATGATATGGTGAGCCTTGCTCTCCTTGACCTTCAAAAGAGCTGGAATAGCTACGAGGACTCTGTGAATGGAAGGGAGAAACTGTCGGATTGGGAACGACTATGGTCGGATCTGATGCAGGAGGAGATCAAGAGGAACACTTGAGATGGTTCTTCATCCAAGGATGATGATGAAGAAAATATTGCCTTAGCGAGTAAGGCAAGGAAAGGAAAAGGGAAGGCTTCCCATTCCAAATCGAATTCTTCTCGTGGAGGGAAGAAGGGTGACAAGTCTAAAGTGAGATGCTTTAATTGTCATGAGATGGGAGAGTATGCGAGTAATTGCCCATCGAGGAAGTTCAAGAAGGGATCCTCAGAAGGATCGGAAGGTGAGGCATTAGCCTCTCAGTTCTAAATGGACTTTACCCTCATCACATGCATGGTATCATCGATGATGGGTTGTGTTTGGTATCTTGACAGTGGAGCCTCATTGCACATGACTGGCGATAAAAGTTTATTCAGTGCCTTGGAGGAGAAAGACCTCATGATGCACATAGAGATGGGTGGCGACGGAAAGTATAGTGTTTCAGGAGTGGACACAGTTGCTTTTTAGAAGGATCTTGGACTTCCTATCGCCTTGACATATGTGAAGTATGTTCCTGGACTGAAGAAGAACTTGGTATCAGTCGCGATGTGGGAGGACAAACGCCACGATGTTGTCTTTAGTAAGGGAAAGGTTTTCCTTAGACACATCACCACAAGATAGGTGAAACAGATCGGTTCACGAGTTAAGAACCTATATGCTCTTGAGGTTCAAGATGCATGCAAAGCCTTAAGGAGTAAGGCAGATGTTAGAGACTTGGTCGATGAGAGGGAGAGTAAATTAGCTCTCAACATGTAGCCCCAAAAGAAGTCTCAGACAATTGTGGAGGAGCCATAATTGGAGAAGTGGGCAGAGGGATCACATGAAGCCATACCTCCAGATGTGAGATTGGGCGATGTGAAGTGATAGTCTCAAGAAGGCTGAAATTGGGCAGGGTCCATTGAGAGGTTTTATCTCATGGATCATACCTTGCTATGGGAGCCAAAAGTACAGAGTAGCGGGAGGAATTAGTGGGATTGATGCAGTCAAAGATCAATGTGACAAAGGCTAGAGTAGTCAGATATTGAAGAGCGTAGAGAAGGGTTGACTACAGTGCAAAAAGGTAGAGTTAGCAGAAGCGCAAAGTTTTCAGTTGATAGAGGCAGTAGCAGTCAGAGACTTTGATGGCAGATGCATCATACTGATTCAAGTTGGATATTTTTTGCTTCTGAAGTTGTTGGAGCAACAACACTAGAGAGAAGTGTTGCATGCATAACATTCCAAAGGCTCACGATCAGGATCGAGTTGAGTTTTTTTTTTGTTGAGAGGGAGCATTGAAAATAGCAACAAGAAATGATAAAAATAGAATCCAAAATATTCCAATTTTAATTTGTCCTTGAATTAAAATTGTGAATTAAAATCGAATTTAGTCTCACTAGCTGCATAGAAATAATTAATTGATTCATTATGGATTAATTAGTTGGAGAAATTCATGTTAGAAGTATTTTTGAAGTCATGCAAGAGTTATCCCTTAAATTAAGGAGTTAAGCCTTAATTAAGGAGATAAGATTGAGTTATATTTGAGTTGTAATTAGTTAGCTCAGTTTAGTGAGTTAAGTCCAGTTAAATTAGTTCCGAGCTGTTTGAGGAACTAATTGTGAGTTATCAATCAGTTGATGCATGCATGCACTCAACTAGTGTACTCTAGATAACTAAAGATTCCCTCATCAGAAACTCATGCATGTCTATTCTGAGAAAGACCCAGTTGAGATTAAAGTCAAGGACAATGTACTATCAGTTGCATGAGTTTTCCTATAAAGAAAACTCATGCATGTAGAAGGAATAAGGTTCCTTGAGGATTGTGCAATTCTGATAGTGTGTTAGAGCAGTGTGTGAGAGCAGTGTTCCACTGGGTGAAGGAGATCATCCCAAAGGAACTGCACAAGGAAATAGGAGCTTGGAGGGCAGAGGAGAAGGCTTGTGAGAAGCCAGTTTTGCCTGTGAGCATCTAGGAAGATTGTACTGAGAGATGGTTAGCTATGAGAGCTAAGGGTTTGTATAATTATTGATGTATTTCCACCTTGTATGATAATATAGATAGTGGGGTTTTTAGTTGAGGCTTTCCCTTGAGTATTTTATGTCTTTCATGTGTATTGTGATTTATTCTTCTTCTAGTTATATGTGTTTAACTCGATTTTGCTCAATCTTTAAGTTTTGACAAAGCAAATTGATAGTAGAAGTAGATTATAGTATTTTTTTTGGTATATTGCATTATCGGGTTAAGCTACAATCAGATTTTCTACATGATCTTAGAGCTAGATTTGTAGAGAATTTGCGGAATTTCTACAGAATTATCTATTTGTGCTAATTTTTCCAAAATTTTATGTCCAATCCTCCAATCAATGATCCCATTACTCAAGACTTGCTTTGTCAACACCCAAAACTCCCAATGCAATAGACATTGATCCATTCCTTTATGCTTGCATTATGAATTTCCTTTTTGCCTTACTCAAAATAGTGTATAGTGAAGAAAAATGTATGCATTGTTACTTATACTTCAATTGTATATTCGAAAGTTTTGCATAGGACATATTGTTTATGTATATTAGGTAAACAGTTATACCCGAAACTGAGTACTTTTTTGTTCTAATGAATATCATCACATTCTTGTATCAATTTTACTTAAATATATTAAATAATTAACAATAATATGATTAAAGAGCAGAGCTAGTATTCAATATTCATTTATCCGTACATGTTTTCACAAAAGACTTACGTTTTTTCCCTTTTCTCCATGTAATTCTCTGTATCACATACTATCACGCATTAAAAAGTAGCTTGAGAAAGTTTTATTGTTAAAAAAATCTAAACATCATCAATAGGGAGAGATTGTAAATGCGAAACAAACTACACCTATTTTTTAGAGCTATCACACTCTTCACTCCATCTCATTCACATCCACCTTTGGATGGCTTTGATTTGTTTTGTTTTTTTTTTTTTTTTTTTTTGTCTTTTTTTTGTATACTACTACCTGAGCATTGTGGGTAAATTTTATAGCTCTGCCACATATACCAAGGCCTCATAATAAAAAACAATACAAAGGAGGATGTAGTCAAATATGGTTTCATATTTGCATTTTACCAGCAATTTGAAAGATTTTCTACATAGATATTAGAATGCTTTCGGTCCTCGACGGACCTCCATTGCTTTGGGAAATGCCCTAATGGATTCTGATTTACTTTTCTTTCTCTTGTTTTTCTTTGGGCATTGCCCCTCAATCTCTCTAGGTCACAGCGGAGAGATCAAACCTACTCACACTCTCACCCCTTACTCCTCTCCTATATTGTACGATAATGTTCAGATGCTGATCGATGGACCTGACTCACTAACGTTAGTCATGGACCTATGGTTTGACTATACGGATGCATTTTGATTTAATTTTCTTTCCTTTTTCTTTCTTTCGGCATTGCCCCTCCATATCTTACGGATACCGAGGACAGATAGGTGATATTGGAACTATTACCACTTACCTTCCCCTCATAGGGTCACCTATGTTCAGATGTTGATCGATGGACCTGACTGATTGACCAATTAGATTGTAGTGCAGGGACTAACATTTGACATCGCTGCATTTCCTCCAAAAAACCTAAAATAGCAAAACCATGAGTTAACATAACACTTGACATGGTGATTAAACCTAACCACCGATCATCTTGACTCAATAGAAAAAGAGAAGCGTGGCAATTGTGAAAGATCTAACCAACCTTCGCTACATATTAAAAAAAACCTTTTAATAACATAAAAATTCAATAACAATCCACTCTAATATTCCCATATAAAATTTGAATAATGCGTATGCATGAGATATATGCATATTGTATTTTATGTAGCCACTTCTCATCCTAATATCCGTCTTAAGTGGTACTAAAGCGATGGACATAAAGTGATAATGCTGCGGGCAGGAAGCCCACTCTTTGAAATCGACATTTGCACCTGCTCCCGGCACAGTAATCGACATAGAATCATACATCTTGGGAACTGACGGTGTTGCTTGCCCCTATATGATGCATTAAATAGTAGCTTGACAAAATTTTGTTGTTCACAAAATCTGAACATGATCAACTGGCATAGATTGTAAATAAATGTTAAGGGATATCATGGCTTTGACTGCGTTAAAAAAATTCAATGAATAAAAGATGATGGTTAGTTTGAACTTCTTTAACTTGGATGGACAATGGAGTAGGATGAAGTTGCAGATTGTGTTGACAAAGAAGAGAAAGCCGTGATGATTGAGGATGTTGCAGATGTGACAACGATGGAGGACGAACTTGAGATTGATCAAGTTGGACCAGGATCGTGCAGTTTGCAGACATGGATGGATAAGGATACTCACATAGAGGAGCCTCATGATAATGATGTAAGTATTATTGATACTTGTGTTTCACTTGAGCATTTGGTAGATGGACCGTATGTAGGGAAGGGCAAAATCAGTTTGCCAATGCAGGGGAGTATTTTACCATGGATGTCTACGATGAGACCTTGTATGGAGAAGCAAGGTTTGTTGATTGTTGTAGGACTTGTTGGGGTTGTTTGTGACCTTATGGTAGAAGGTACAAAGGTCCGTTACAAGGGAGGAACATGATGATCATTGCGGAGGATTGGGTCATGCTTTAGCCACATGGAGAATTGGCTAAGTGCCCGGTATGACTCATGGGCAGATTCAGAAGGGCACACACTTGAGGTACGATGATGCTTTGGTGGACTTCTCATGGCCGAGACCAAGAGCAAGTCTTGGTGGAACCTTTAGTGGGGGAGCTATGATGGAAAGGACTCGTGATGATGATGATATGGTTGGGTGACCGAGTTCACTAGACTGAAGATTGCAAACTTGGATGAGGATGACCGATTGTTGTGTTGGGTCTACTTGGTTGGACACATGGGAAACTTGGTCATGGACATCAGGTTGGATACATGGAGCATGGTAGTCTTATGCAAGGACATTATGCAGGAGCACCTGTAGAGGTGTCACTTATGGGCATCCAATGAAGAGTGCCAAGGCAGGGATGTTCTGCAGGTGGATTTGCTGATGTAACATGGAGATGTTCTACTTATGAGCCGATGGAGAGGTTGTGCACTCTTGTACAACAAGGCCATGGACTTGGATGGATTCATGAGGAGACTATGGAGCATTCCTACTACATGGAGAGCGGAGGCATCTTGCAGAGAGCTTTGGACAGAGACTTGTATGCTTGCTAAGATGTTGGTTGGAAATGACTCATGGAGCTCATGATGACATGAGATTGTTGTGACTTTTGGGGACTTCATATATGGTGGACTTAGAGGATCTGATGCACTGAGGAGCTAAGGTCAGAGACTTTGATGCGGGATGGGGTGCATACTTTCAAGTACATGCATGGGAATGGCCTGAAAGAGTGACGTGATGTGGAAGATCAATATGAGACACTTTGGAGTGATGGAGTTACAACGATGATGATGCCTTGGTGGCAACACTTGGGCATGGGTTGAGCCGAGACTTAACCACTTTTGACACATGGGAGCTCATTGATCTATGATCATGGGCAGCACATGGATAGATGAGATAGGTGTATACTTGTTTCTATGACAGACTTGAGGGATGACACATTGCAGATATGACGGAGGTTGCTTCATGGATCTGGATGTGGCACATCGAGAGTTGATGAGATGATCTCTTCACTTTGAGGAGATACACATATGGATGATGATGTTTGGATAGATGTGGCTGATTTCGTGCAGCACATTGACACCAAACATCATGGACAACATGTTGCATATGAGATGAGGGCTACTTCATGGACCTGAGCATGGCTTACACTTATATGGATGGATTCTTGATGGAGTTGAGGATGTGACAGGGATGTTCTGAGAAACAACTGATGATGGCATGAGGATGTTCACTCTCATGGTTTGAGCGTGACGGTTGGAATAGCTACCCAACTAGTTCAAACATGGGGACTAGTAGTGTGCAGAGATGTGTTAGCATTATGTTGGAGTATCATGGCAGCAGTTCACATGAGGACAACACATGATGAGGTCGACATGATATGTTGCAATGGGCATGTAGCTTGGGATGGAGGGACCAACCTTCCACGATGGAGAGCAGCATGTGGATATTGTGACAAGGTGGTCGATGATCATGGATTGAGATGATTTCCGATGTATGACATACTGATGGGGTATGGTGATCTTGGTGATAGATGGTTGCCGGGACAAGACATGGTGGAGACAATGGTTCTATATATGTTGCAGAGATGATTGCAGTATGTGGAGGACTTGACATCATGGTTGATCTTGGTGGATGGCTACCAGGATGGTATGTTGTCGAGGACGGCAATGAATTCAGGTGGAGGAGGATGTAAGGACCTGCAGTCCTTATGCGAACACTCCAGCTTGAAGTGCGACGTGAGAGGAACACACCTTGACTTAGCACTCATTATAATGAAGAGCAGGAGGAGGGCGAGTTGTTTATATGCATGGGAGCATGTTTTAACACAAATGAAGGCCAACCAACATTGGATGGAGGGCCGACTTGAAGATAGGGGCTTTTGCGATGAAGCAAGGGCATGGGAGAGGTCGGCTGGGCAAGCCACAACCTCACCCTACAATGCAAATATATTGGTCAATGCGTTGAGGCATTTGAACAACATTCGATCATCGCATCTTCACTCATATAAGGGAGTAAGGCACGGGTCTTAGTGCGCAAGGCTAAGGAGAAAGGCGTAGATTGAGATGCAACCATTCTTGGGCAGGGCTGCACGAGGAAGACTTCGTTGAGCTCGGTTTTGGGTGAAGGCACGGGCAGGAGCGCCCGGTGGTTGGGTGAGGGCGTGCACGGGTGTGTGGCGCTCGACGGGCGGTTGAGGCGCACACGGGTGTGGCGCCTGGTTTGTGCGAAGGTGCTCGACGATGAAATGGAGGAGCGCTCGGTTTGTGCGACGACTTAGCACGAGTGTCTTGCCGACTTGGGTGAGCGCCCGCCCGTTGTGCAAGTGTGCACGGTGACTTGGTGGAGTGTTGACATTGTGAACAGAGGTGTGTCTCGGGCAGAGACACTCGTGTATGGCGACATGGAGGCGCGCCCGAGTTGGGCAAATAACACGATCGTGCGACGAGGTGAACGAAGGGTTGGTGAGTCTTGTGGCGACCGTGCAGAGGTGCCGACGAGCTGAGCAACCGAGTTTGCTGAAGTTGTGAAAATTGGCTAAGTGTAAATTCGGGGTTTCCCAAGATTTAACTTGTACTTTGTAAAAGTGAAGATTGTATAATATATTGATTTGGGCAGATTCATATTGCAGGGAGTTTCCCCTCCCTTTATACTGTTGTGCATTTTTCTTATATAATGCTGTAGATAATGAATGTGTATGGGTGTTCATTGGTATAAAGGAAACATAATAATACTTGGTAACAAAAATAAAACTAAGTATGGAATGTTAAGGCGTAGGCTACAATCGTAAGTATTGGTGAAAAGAAAATGGTTGGTAGTGCCACACCTCGCCCAGCACGTTTGGAAGGCTATCGTAGGCTTGGGGGCGTGACACCCAAGGTGGAAATTATGGATTCTATAGAGGTGCGATGATTTTTCCAACACAGTGTATTTCAACAACATGATCAAAATGTCATGAAAATAAAAATCGTTGTAGAACAAGCGCCTATATAATAGTTATTCATGTTGTTTAGTTTAAGTATAATTTAATTATAATAAAAATATTGAATTCAAATTAGTGTTAAAGTTTAGAATTTTACTGATTGGTAAAGTCTTTATCTGTGTAATTAAAGAGCAAAGTCATAATTTCAATGCTTATGGAAACATAGCTTTAAAAAACTATAATATATTATGTGTTCTTTTACTTTTAAACTACATTAGTCGTCTAAATCAAGGTTGTCTATCCAAGTCAAGAATTATATATTTTATTTCTTTAATTTGAACTAAAATATTCAATAAAATATTATTTTACTATAATTATTAGCTTATAAAAATGTATAGATTTTATTTTTTAAAATTACATTATATTTGAAAAAAAATCAAGTTGAAGTCTAACTGAACTAGAAGTCTTGGGTTCAAATCTTGTGCTACCCTCCCTCTAGGGGGGGCAAATGAACATGTAATGTCACCCTGGGGTAGCCTGGGGTAGCTCGAATGCCAGTGACCGTGGAAATGAACTCTAACCAAACCGGAAGTGTTGGGTTCAAATCTTGTGTTACTCTTCCGAGACATATAAACACGAAAATGGGAGAGTCCTACCAAGCTTACAAAAAAATGAAAATAGCATAAAAACACTAATTTATTATTTAATTTATAAAAATGCATATGCT
>APFE030633660.1:121009-141936 GCA_000404065.3 Pinus taeda | reverse complement strand
AATTAAATTTATATTGTTTATATTTAAATAAATTAAGTTTATTGGGTTTATTGCCGCATGTATGATATACATGGGCTTTACATGTACTAAAGGGAGGTCGGCCATGAATAAGCAACCCCCTTAACATGAGGAGGGAAACGTATATATATATGAGTGAAGGAAGAGCTCATTTCACTCATCGACTTTCCCTTGAAGAGCTCTTCGCATAAGAGATAAGGGAAGTGCGAACTTACAAGATCTCTCCAGAACCATGTCTACAAGCCTCACAGGTGTCGTGGAATATAACTGGACTCAATCTCATTTGCCAGATTCGTCCCTCTCATTCCAAGTAGCAGGTCAAACCGCTGATGGTTGGAAGCTCTGCAACAAAAGGACGCGTTGGGTCACTTCGCGAGGTAACTTATTAAGGTATAACAATGAACTATCGAGGTTTTATTTGATCTAAGGAAACCCTAATAACATCTGGCTCTGTCAGGTATCCTGTTCATTCCATTGCTCGATAACCTCTATCAGGTAATTTACTCTCTGCTCACGATTTTACTGCTAATTTTTTCCTTCCGATTTGATTTCTGTGTCTAATCCAGTGCATCTCTGGTTCGCAGGTATTTCAGGTTGTTGTATTACTATTCGTGTTTCAAGGGAGATTCAAAATGAAAACATTGTCTTACATCAGTTGATGCGTTTGATTTTCAGGTCAGTACTATTTCACGTTGATCCTGAAGCTTGTTTTTTCAGACTACACTACAGGCCTCGTTACTTGAGGGACAATGCCATTTTAGTGTATTAGGATCTTTTAGGGTTTTAACGTGGGATAGAAAGTTACGGCTACACTTGTTTTACTGTAGTTTTTGTGGGTAAATGAAAAAATCCGTCATAAACACGATGCTATCAACTTTGGACTGTGGATAAGGGCTTTTGTGGAGTTATATAGATACATAATTTTTAACTTAATGTCTTATATATTTATCTCGTGGTCATACTTTTTTCAATAGTTCGTTGTTTCATATTTCTGAAATTTTTGTTGCGGCTAGGGTTTGATTGTAAATTGTTGGCTTTAAATGATAATTTAAATTATGAAATGGAAAACCATCAAGCATTTTACCTTGGACTGATTATATACTTTAAATGAGCAAATTTCAAATGTTCAACATTTTTTATTGAAACCTCCACAATTGAGTTTTTTTCAAATTTCGGTTTTACCTTGGACTGATTATATACTTTAAATGAGCAAATTTCAAATGTTCAACACTTTTTATTGAAACCTCCACAATTGAGTTTTTTCAAATTTCGGTTTTTTTCCTTACGATAAATATATGAAAATTTTCAACATAATTATTTATTGAATGGTAATTTTTTAATCAAAACTTTATTAGTGAAGGGTTAATTTATTATGAGAACATCACTCTTGAAGGGCAAAATTTTTAATATAACGTTTCTTGACGGGAAGCATAAGAACCCAAAACGTCAAAAAAATTGTATGACGGGTAAAGAGAAATCCAAATTCCTACCCTGGTGTTATCGTGCATAGCGGCAGCATAATAAGATAGCCTCCAAGTGAAAAAAATGTGATTTCTCATAAACGGTGAAATACATGAGCATAAATTTCAGACTGAGATCGAGGGTAACCACATAATACATCACTCGTGGAATTGACAGGACGTGCAATTGGAAAGGAACGCCCATGGTAGCGGGGAAGGTATAGAAAAATAGGGAAAATGAGTGACCACCAACCTCACCCAAACAACACACAAATCACCTTGCAAAAGATAATTCCAAATAACTATCCAAACTGCAACGCGAGGTGGAGGACGCCTATTACAGTCTGATGGAGAAACAGTTGGATATTCAGCAAATTTTCCCTACAGGAAACATCGTGACTTTCTCTGCCTTATTCGCCCTTGTCACCAGTGGGATAGGCTTGACCTCCACCACCTGCTTCCCTATGGCTACAACCACGCATCCAACATTCCATCGCTACATATTTAAGAAGCTGGATGGGGTGATAGCCAACTTTGTCATCGCATAAATAAATTGACCTATCTCGTTATCCACAATCTGTCGTTGTCTCCATGCCATCAAAAGTAATGACGTCTTCACAACGTCGATCATTCGCTTGCATTGTCTACATTTAACTTCATCGGGCACAGGATACCATGTCGCTCGGCTCATTTTCTATGTGGGGCAGGGAGGTTTTATTGTGCCATACTAGGTTTTACTTACCATTTAATTTATATGATTGAGATTTATAAGAAGAATTAATATGAGTTAAATATATATATTTATAAAAATTTTGAAAAAATTTCTTCATCTGAAATTTACTTTCACTTTACTATGAGGAATTAATATATGAGTTAAGCACATATATATGAAAAAACCTATGAGTTTATTTTTAACTATGGAAATTTATCTCCACTTCATTATGGAAATTTTTTAATTTTGAATAAAATTTGTTACAATTCTATGAACCAAACCCATTACTTACTAATCTTACATGTGCAAAACCCATAACCTAGATTCGTATTAAATTTTTAATAATTAATTTAATTGAAATAATAAAAAAAACCAAAAACAATTTTCACACTATTCAACCCTTTGGATATAAAAGTACTAAATAAAATATTCTAAAAATATTTCAATAAAAATTAAATCCCTGCTACCCAATTAATAACTATTAAATTAAAAATCCAAATTTTTTTTATTCCAATATCAACATAACCTATCACTACAATTATTTTTTAAATTATTAAAATTTATATATTAAACTTAATTTTCAATATTTTCCGTTCTAATCCGTTCGCCCAAAATTCAACGATATGATAAACTAATATTATCAGAAGAGAATAATGATCTGAGGAACTAAGATTATCGCAAGAAAATATTTTTCAAAATTGCATGGTTTCGCCATCCATTTTTAAAATGGACGCGTCATGCTTAAATTAAAGATAATTTTGAAGCTTATCATAAGTAAAACATACCACTTTATAAGGTTAATATGATCTCTAAAGTGCGTACATATTTTGCATAACGTAAATCACTTCCCTAATTTCACTTATCACTTTACTTATGAAGTCAAAAATAAGTCTCATATATATAGTAAGTCAAATTTTCTCTCCCGGGTCAATAACTAAAAACAATTATATATATGTAGATTTGTCATAATCTATGGTTTTGTAGTTCCTTTTAAAGCGATTAAACATAATATGGTGCGGACAAAAACTTCATATAACTAGCATTTTCACTTAATGTTGCAAAGGAAACACCGTAAGGCATAGTGCGTGGAAGAATATTGAAATGTGAATGGGTTTTTGTGGGCTTTTTTGAAAGCAAGGGTCGATATTCTGAGTTTTAATTTGAGGAAGCCATGCTGAAAACCGTTGAAATGGAATGCAAGTAGCCATAAATATCCATTGAACTTGTTTAGATACCTTTGTTTGTAGTTGGTAAAACTTGTGTAGTTAAAGGTGAAGGTAAATGACTGAATCCACTCGAACAACAACCGGGTATCCATAGTGATTTGGATAGGGTTATTTAAGAAATCATTATTCAAACGAGAAATTAAATTAATATGAAGATATACTGAAAAGATGTATTATATTCATTAAAATCAACTGATTTTGTTAACAAAATATGTTAAAACCCATTGACAATGAATTGGTTGTGAGGACATAAACTATCAAAATGGTATTTGACCTTGAAACGTACTTTTTAAAGTTTGAAATGGAAAATACAAATAGTTGTGAGAACATAAACCATCAAAATGGTATTTGATCTTGAAACATCCTTTTTTAAGTTTGAAATGGAAAATACAAATAGTGAATTGTAACATCCTTTTTTAAGTTTGAAATGGAAAATACAAAGAGTTGTGAAGCCATAAACCATCAAAATGGTATTTGATCTTGAAACATCATTTTTTAAGTTTGAAATGGAAAATACAAACAGTGAATTGTAATAGAAGAGGTTCGAGAAGGAATATAGTATTCTAAAGAACATTGTGCTTGTCATTCCATATTTGAAGTTGTATCAAAACATGTTGGAGGCATCGAAGAACTGAAGAAGCAGTAATGTGCCTGCAAAATATATATTTGTTAGAATTAGTAATATGTAAATCAGTTGTGGAAATTTATTAGTAATACTCTGCAGGTGAGTTGTGTTAAAATGAATTTAGAATGAATGGAAATGAAGTTACCTTTTCCATGGGGATTTATATATTGTTAGTGGAAGATGCATGGTGAATAATGGAATACTGAACACCATTGGAGGTTTATGCGTAGTTGGAGATGCATATCTTTTGCTTGCCATTCCACTTGTAGTTGCTTAGGTATGCTATTTCTGAGTCCATGTGTCCTGTTGCAAAAAAAGAAAATGTTAGAATGAGATGTATAGATAATATAAACACATTCTAATATTTACTTAACTATTAATATTGATTGAATTTGGTTGTTGTTGAAAGATATGAAAAGTATGTTATGAAATAGAGTGAGGTAAATAAATGGAGGAAACATTTTGGTGATGTTAAAGTATGGGTTGGAGCAAATTATCTGGAGGCGACATTGAACGAAGAATTTCTTCTGCGTGTTTTCTGCGAGCAATGTTTTTGTTGTCCTTCATTTTACTGTAACGATCGAAACTGAATGCGGGGCTAATCCGGAGATCTTGTAGAGAAGGTACTCTTGAAATTGTTGTGAATGTGAGACCTTGACGTTCTATTTTTCCAATGTCAATTGTTGCTTTTGGAAGTGTCATACCTTGAGATTTATGTATGGTTAAAGCCCAAGCCATCTTCAGTGGAATTTGTGCACGTCAATTTCTTTTTACTGCTGGAATAAGCAAGTGAGTAGGGTTTCTTTCATCCCAAGGAGGCCGAATGTAGTTTGGAAAATCTACAACAACAAATGTTGGAATTTGTGGTGGTGTAGTTGATTCTTTGTAAAAGATGGTTACAATTTCTCCAAGGGAACCATTAACAAGTCCAGCTGAAACCCAAAGGTTGGAAGTCAACATAACTTTTTCACCATTGCATAGCAACACAACTCACTCAAGTTGCTCGTCTTCTGAGGAAATGTTGGAATATGTGTTTCCATCTTCAGCAATGGATCTTACGATTGGAGTGTTCAGAGATTTCATCATTTGCTTATTATGGACCATTGTTTGAGCATTTGTTGGAAATAGATGCATGGAATCATGGAATGAACATATTTCTTCTTCTGATAAAAAGGAATCTTTGCGCGACATGAGTACATTGTAGTCATCCATTGTTGGATTTGCATCTCTAATGTTCCGGAGAATGTTCCTGAAAGTAACCTGTGCGATGTTGTTGCCTTGTTGACGAAATATTGTGTCTAATGTGATGATTATGTTGAAGGTGTTCCACAGTGTGCTTCCGTGGCTCGTCCCTGCATATAGAGGTATGTCTTTGACGGGTGGTAGCTGACCGAGATCACCAGCCAATATAATGAAACAACCATTGAAAGGAGTGTTTCTTTGTTGTGGAAATGCCTCTCGAAGATGTTCATCAATAAGGCTGAGAAGATTTGGCCCAATGAAGCTCATTTCATCGATTAGTATGTATCTTATATGCCTAAGTTCTTCTTGGAATTTTGCAAGAGCATTACCTTCTAAGGGCATAAGATCCTTTATAGGAAGGTGCAAAGCAGAATGGATTGTCGATGCTTGTATGTTGAAGGTAGCAACCCCTATAGGGGAGAGGCACATGATCGGTGAAGGTTCTGGGCTTGCAAGGCTTATGAGCATATCTTTGATGCAATTGATAAGGAGGGATTTTCCTGTACTAGCAGTGCCTTGTATTATCATTCTGAGAGCAGGTAAATAATCCTTCTTAGCAAAATGATTAGAAATAATATTTAGAGCTTTTCTTTGCATTGGAGATAATGTAGTAAGGGTCGCCAGGATATGTTGATGTATTTGAAGAATGTGGTGGATGGAGCGGCTATTCTCAATGAATTGTATGGCATTATTTTGTAGATCTAATGGGATAGTGGTATGATTCGAGTTATGGGTGTCATCAAAGCCACGAAGACCAAGCATGTCAAGGTCATTTATGAGAAGCTCATTTATAGGCTATAACTGGGAAAGTAATTCCCAATCATTTATTTCCATGGTGTCTGGAGGATTGGTTTCATGAATAGTTGAGGTATCATTTGCGACATATTCAATATCAGATAATGTGCGGTGTTGATGCCAAGGTTTGTATAATGGATGAAATGTTTGCCAATTTGTGATGAATTCTGCAGCAGAATCTCCTATATCTTGTACAATATGGCAAAAAGGTTTGTATAGCATAAGTTCAACTCTGTAAAAGTCAGCGTAGCAAGGTTCAATTGTGGATGGTATGGAGGAGTAACGTGGTATGACCTGAACAATTGCTTTTGTAGGTCTTTGTTTCCATTTATTTTTTTTGCGACGAGGATCATATGACCAAAATCTTGCTAATTCTATTAGTGATGTGGATTCTAGGGTAGAAGGGTGTTGGGTATATGTATCTATGATGTGTGGGGATGTAGTGGAGGTTGGGTTCATTTGTGGAAGGCGCATAAGAATTTTTTGGTTTACATTTAAGGAAATGAACGGTCGACTACATAATGTTAATGGTAATTTTTGCAGCATATGGTAGGTTTCTTGTGCTCCAATGTCATGATCAACAAGGGTTTCTGTAAGAAATTATCGAAATGCGGATGTTGCTGGGTCAGCAATGGTTGAAGCTAGGACAATTCTACGTAGCATGTGGTGGAAGCTTTCATATTTTTTTTCTGCTTTAGATGCATATTTGGCAATATATTTTTGTACAGCATGTATGGAGAGTACTAGTTGGCAGTCAACAATTGCACGCCAAATATATAGGATGGTAGGGTTATGGCTATTGAGTCGATTGTCGTTGCGAGCAGGGGTGTATGTTTTTTGGCCATTGGAATCAATGAATAAGGCTGATTTTGGATGTAATTCCCATGGTGCTTTATAACGACATTGGAATGAGGATCCATTTTTTCTTAGGCATGTACTTTCTAAGCATTTTGTGTGACGTTCAACACAATTGATGAGCTATTCACAGTCATTGAAAGGACTGGTTCTGAAGATTTGCGGTGTGGACAATAGACATGGGTCTTCGGGATTTATCCAAGCAATTGGTTGGTTTGAAGTCGAAGGAGTACGAGGGTTCCAAGCGGAAACATATTCGTCGAAGAACTACCTTGTAATATCAACTGCTTTTGTGTCTTCCCAGTTGAAGTTTTCCATATCAGGTGCATTTTCTATCCAAAGGAAACCATGGATGTGCATAGATCCCCTATGTTGCCATTCATAATTGTCAAGTATGTGTTTTTGTAAGATAATTTTGTAATAGGAGAGGAATGTTGTTTCGAGTTTTTGGAAAAACAATGCGGTAGAATGTGAACCTGTACCAATAATCTTTTGTCTTCAAGTGTTTCTCTAAGATAATCTCACGAAATGCTGTGAATCTATGGTGCATATATAGTGATGTTAAATGTGGGTTAGAGATAATGTTATCATTTCTCCACTTTTGTTGTTTTGCAATATCAGAAGGTAGACATCTGGGCATGATTGCATGAAGATCAGGCCATTTTGTATCAGCTGCACTTAATGTGAAGAAGAACATAGGGCAATCGAGTTGAGATATCATGTCCGTTAGTTCATTTTTAGCTTTGTGCCAAAATGATCTTGTTCCACGTAAAGAGCTACCGAATCGCATGACTTGCTCTGCCAATTGCTCATATGGAAAGTGTTCTAATCGGATTTTCAGATCTTGAATAGATATTGGCAAGTTATATGTGATGTTCTTTTTCAAAAAAATCGATGTTGTTGCTTGACTGCGATGTCGCCTCATGAGATTATATATGTAATAACGAAAGTGTGGTGCTTTCCAAATCTGTTATCGTAGTAACATATGAGATGAAGTGCATATTCATGTAATTGCACTGCTTTCATTCTTGGCTGATTTGGCATTGCAGTTCCTGTCGAAAAAAGGGTGGGGAAAGCCATAGAGACTAGACCTTCTGTGTTGTATTCATTGATTGGAGATAAACCAATTGTTGGCCACTCAATTGTAGCATCAGATTGGTAGTTGTAAGCATGTAAATAATGGTGGATTTATGTATTTGTATTAGGTATAATGGGTACGAATGATGATGTTTGGTTTACGGATGGGTCTGCGGAATCTTCGGTGAGCACATGTGGTGGTTCAAGTGAAACGTGGACAGTGGTTTTTGTAGTATTGGAATGGTGAAGGGAGGAGGAAACATCAGTGGGGATTGCTGGTAAGGATGCCAGTGCGTTGTTATCAATACGAGCATTCTTATAGTATGGGTCATTTGCCAATTTGTATTCTAATGTAGCAAGAACGCGATGTCTACTGGCAATGAAATCATATGCCTTATGGTCATTACTATGACGAGTGACAATTAAGATGTCCAAATTTTCAACACATCGTGGCAGCATGTTTGCGATTTTTGTAATTTCTTGAGGAAAACAAATTGTGTAGCCACTGTATTTATATTGGCCACCACATGCATGTGTTACTTGTAGTATAGGGTTAACCCTAGCAATGAGCATTTCTTGTATTTGTGAAAGAGATGTAAGGATAGCTAGTTGAGGACCAGGGTCCATGTTGTTTGATAATGAGAAGCGATGACCCTTTGTTTCAAAGACGCAATTGGAGTAGCAATACATGTGGTTGGAATTTTGGATATGTATTCCAGGATATGATTCAAGAAAAATGGAGCATGGGCATTTAGGTGGAAGTTTATCAATCTTTGCACGGAAATCTCGATGTGCTTGATTAGTATAAACGTTGTTGAAATCATGTGCGAAGGAGGGGTTAGGGCAATGAGGTATGGATGTATTTCTTTGAGGGGTTTGCTGAGAAGATAAAGAGTTTGATAATTGCAAGGGAGGATTGTTTTCATGGTGGGCCATTTCAGACGAGGAATGTTGGTTTTTCTTTTTTTTTTGTGTTTTTGACATTCTTTGATGTCTTTTTTTGCTTGATAAAGCTCACGACGACGTGCATTTATTCATTCTTTATTTGTTGCATAGTCTCTTCGAGCATGTTCATTATTAGAAGAAGAAGCCATTCACAAAATTTATGGTACCTATAAATAAGAGAGGGGAAAAGAAGAATGTTATTCGGATACAACAACCATGTCATTGTATGAAAGCGAAAGAAGGGAAACAAATTTAAGTGAAAGAGAATGAAGGGAAAAAAATTTAAGTTTTGAATAGTTTTATGTGAATTTTTTTATTTGAATAATGTGTTTGGAAGAACATATTAGTATTTTTTCTTTATACATGTAGATAGTTTCATGTGTAATGTAGCATGTTACGTCATTTTTTAAAAGGAATAAGATGATAAAAGAAAAAAAGAATGTGAATTTGTCTACTCACATAATGCTAGATACAATGGAGGATGAATACTTATTTCAATGGTATATAAGAAAAGTTCATAAGAAGGCATGCAACAGTATATTGTGTAAAGTTGTATTTATAAAATTGGACAATAGGAATTGTCAAAAAGCAAGGAATACATTTTGCGATATTTATCTACAATATCGAGATGTTCTGAATTTCTCGAAGGATGTTGTTGCATTCTGTCATGAAATGCAACTTTTCTTCTTTTATGATAACGCATTTGAATTGTGGCACTCCGTTGAAAGTTTCTGTCTTCATTGATAGTGTGAAGATATGATCTGTCCATAGAGCTTTAGAGACAATTTCCTTGATCAGTTCTGGATCAGAAGATAATAAATAGAAGTCTTTGGCATTATTTCCAAGAATTGTAGATCCCGCGTCTTTGAAAGCAACAATTGAAGCTAATTCACCAGTGTGATCTTGTATGTCGATTTTCAATAAGTATCTGTAATCACAGTCACTTACTTCAGCGTTGCATTTTGGGTAGAACCACATCCCTGTATTTTGTGGAATAAGTTTTTTCATGCATTTTTTCCCACCAATGATCGATGGGAAAGAAATGTAGTAAAAACTATCCATCCAAATTTTTGTTATTGTGCCCTTTAATTGGAAAAATATTGGTTTCTCTAAGGAATCCATACTGTAAATATCAGCAATTTTTTATCTTTTTTTTGTTGATGGCCAAAAGGAGATCTTGTTGTCAAAGATGTAGA
The DNA here is from genome assembly GCA_000404065.3 of Pinus taeda. Classification (NCBI taxonomy): domain Eukaryota; kingdom Viridiplantae; phylum Streptophyta; class Pinopsida; order Pinales; family Pinaceae; genus Pinus; species Pinus taeda. The sequence goes on along the minus strand of APFE030633660.1, from coordinate 131,785 downwards.
AGCTACAGTCGAACCTTCTTTTTTAAACCATGACTTTAGTGTATGGGCCTCTTGAATGTCAGGATCTACAAGAATAATGGATCTCATTGTAGTGCCGATATTTTTTCCATTAAATTCTCCAACACGTGCAGATTTGATTGCAATGATGGGGTTATTTCCTGTAGCACATAGGGAGGATATTTCCTGTGACACGACATTAAAATTATCTCCCCAAAATATTGCATCTATGTTATACCTTGACATCTCTTGAAGTTGTACTGTTTGTCTATTAACTTCAGAGCCGTATTTTCTACGTATAGTGCATACGCTAGAAATGTCTATGACAATACCAAGAATATCAACAATGGAGTTGATGTTTGTTGTTCTGATATCATTAATTGATTTCATATTGAATTGCACCATTGGATTATGTTTTTTTTCATTGGCAACATGTTCTATGGTAGATGTTGCATTCAACAAAATTTCCCATTCATTGATCAAGTGGTTTTATTGCTTATTAGCCATTTTTACATTCCCTTTAGAGACAATGTAGACATTTCCATTTTGGATTTTGTCGAAAAAATAATCTATGACATTGTTGAAACATGTAATATGTATTTCTCCACCCTCTGTATCAAATAGGTCAAAACCAAACACTTTACTGGGTCCGTATTGATTCTGAAATTGTCGAAGAGCTGTTTTCCTTTGGACGTATCCTTTTATGCACCAATTTGAGTGGTAAGGGTTTAATGATTTGATGGGAATTTGAACTGGCAGAATGGATGGAGTTGGAGTAGTTGGAAGAGGGTAGTGTCTTTTTGATAAAGGATTTGGGTTCGATGAGGATGGAGTGTTTTCATTAGATGTGATCGAGATACTCATAGTTTTTGGATTGCCAATTAAGGGTGCAAATGAAGTAGATATTTCAAAGTCTATTAGCTTTATAGACATACACGACAAATGAGAGTCATAGGAATAACTGTTAGAAGTGGATGTGTTATAAATAAAAATGTTAAATTTGAAATAAGAAATTTATAATAAACTTACGTTGATGGACTAATAGCTGAGGTAGTCCAACTTTTAACATTTATAACAGAACCCTTTTATAGCAAGCTTGTTGCTACGAGATCATTGAAATCTTTTGGAAGCATGATGTGTTTCTTATGTGTTCCGTCTGAAATTGCAGTACGATATCATGGAGTTGAATTTTGCATTGACTGTATTGGTTCAAGTTCAACAATTTGTAGGTATGGTTGAATATGAGTTGATCTAGATAACGTTGAGGAAATTGCATTCTGAGTAAGGTTTGTTGTCATTTTCTGGTACAAAACAAAACACAAAAATGTTGTTTTCTTCGCGTAAGATGTTTAATATTCATTACATTCCCATAAAATTACTTGAAAATATATGAATTAAAGGGAAAAGGGCAAGAAGAATGTTCAATTTGTTTCTAAATGACTGGGTATCTAAGCTTGTAAACATAATGAAGAAAGATATTTATTACAACAACTTTTATATGATCATTTTTTTTGAAACATAGTTAAAATTGCAAATTAACAATTTCAGAAACCTACACATGTTAGAAACAATCAGATAGAAACAATCAGATAGGGCATGATGATTGAGTTTCCCGTGCCAAATAATGTATACATTTTTTAGGGAATTTGGCAATAGCAACACCAGAGCTACGTTGTGGCTTTTGTATTGGGCAAATTTGTATTGTGGAATTTGGGTTTTGCATGAGTATTTTTGTTTCTAGAGAAAACGAATGTTGTGCATAATGGTGGAGAGAAGTTGTGCAATTGCATAGAATGCAATGATAGGTGGCTAAGCTCAACATAGGTCCAATGACCAAGCACTGAAACTATTTAATGCAATGCCTATGTTAGATGAGGTTACATAAAATTATGTAATTTCAGGATTTTTAATTTGATGATATGCACAGAATGGGTAATTCCATGAGGCCCTAAATGTTTTTGCTCAAATAAGCAGATTGTTTCTAAGCCAAACAACTTCAGCTTTGGCACCATTGTCAAGGCCTGCGTTGGGTAATGCCATGAGGCCCGAAATGTTTTAGGTCAAATGAGGAGAGTGTTTTTAAGCCAAAAAACTTCACCTTTGGCACCATTCTGGAACATCTAAAAGCTCTGAACAGCTTACCTACCTGGTACTTACTATGTTGTACGGGCCTGGAATTAGATGTTTTTAATCCTCAGGATAAGTTGGCATTTTTTTAGTTGACATATTCACAAACAAAGAAAGGAAAGCTCTTGTGAAAGCTAGATGAGAGGATAAAATGAAGTATGTCATTTAAAAGAGTAAAGGAATATGCAATAGCCAAAAGTAGTGCTAGAAAGGAACGACAAGCGGGGAGACCAGTCCCTTAAGATCTGTGGGATGCAAGGACAATCTCGATGATTGTGATTTCCTTTGCAAATGACACATGGAGATTTAGATTTGGATGGTGCAGTGTGTGGATTTTTGTCAGATGATGCATGGTTGCCCCCTTTCGTCGTTGGATTCTTATTCTTCTTCTCCTTCCTTTTCTTCTTCTGCTCAGTTACTTGGTTTTTAGTTTGACTAGTTTCACCAAGCGAAGAGGAAGAAGGAGAGGGAGAAACAAACGAAGTAGAAGGTCGGGGGGTAACTCTAGTATCATCTGGTTTCTGATTTGATTGCTCAAGAATCATGGTGTTTTGAACGACAGAGGTCGAGAAAATCCATACCGGTGGGCCAATTGCAAGCCCTGGAAGGGACAATGTAGCCATATGAGGTGCACCAACATCTCCCCTACAGTAAAAGGGAGTAGGATTCCCCCAATGGGAAATCATTGATTGGTGGACTCCATTTTCTCAACCTAAGACCAATGAGGGAATAGTGATGTTATTCCAATTTAAATAAATTTTATGACACTTTGACACAACGTGCTTTTTCAATTTATAAGAGTCGAGAAAAAGCTAAAGATGACTCTAGTCGCCTTCGATTTGGGTAACTCTAGTATAATCTAGTTGCTGATTTGATTGCTCAAGAATCACAGTGTTTTGAGCGACAGAGGTCGAGAAAATCCATACTGGCGGGCCAATTGCTAGCCTTGGAAGGGACAATGTAGACATATGAGGTGTACCAACATCTCCCCTAGAGGAAAAGGGAGTAGGATTCCCCCAAGGGGAAATCCTTGATTGGTGGACTCCATTTTCTCAACCTAAGACCAACGAGGGAACAGTGATGTTACTCTAATTTAAATAGATTTTATGACGCTTTGACACAACTTGCTTCTTCAATTTTTAAGAGTCGAGAAAAAGCTAAAGATGACTCTAGTTGCCTTCTATTTTTAATGAGCCTAAAGTGACAAGTGCTCAGATGGACCTTTTCTTTTAAGGAGTCTGAAAAGGAACAAAAGTGACTACTCTGGATATCTAGACAGGGGGATTACAAAACCAATCGCAAAACTGCAGAATACTTTTTATGGTACGACAGTCAATCTTCTTGAATGTTGTGTTCAATGCATTGCCATCAATGGGGCAGCAGACACAACTTCCTAAGGATAAAGGATATAGCCTACTATGGTCTCCCAATATATACTTGAAAGTATGTGGGAGCACAAGTCCGTACTGGCACTTGTCGTTTCAAAGAGGAGGAGTCACCCAATCTACGATGAAAGCGATAGTTACCAGGATTTATGATGCCGGAATACGTCTCTAGCTTAGACTTGTAAATGTTGTGTGTTGGGTTCCAAAGTGTTTCTATGTTTATTGAAATTTATTTTATAGTTGATATTTCTTAAGAAGTTTTCCTTTAAGGTTGATCGCGTGATGTACATATACAATTCCTAAATATGCAATCTAAGATGATAAACAGTCGTTTACTTTCTTTTTGTAGTGAAAATCCTAGCTACTAAGGAAAGAGAAGTGAAATTGTTTCAACATAGAGAAGAGAGCACACACTAAGATGCACTGTCCTAAATCAATTTCCGCATGCATTCTAACTGAAAATGCAGATGCATGTATTTGTTTTCTGCTTTCTTAATGTGTGAATGACAAAAAAAATGCCAAGTGGAATAAAATATTAATACAGGGATATTACTATTCCAGAATTCTGATAGACATGAGCAAAGCTATTGAAGTTTGTATCTAAGATTTCTAGAGTCTGTTCAACAGAAACAAGACAGTCATGATGGCACCACTTTGCATTAGTTTAACACACAAGAATAAAGTTTAAATTATAAAGAAAGCATATATATAACTGAATCAATTCAATTGGGAAATAATTTTGAATCAAATTTAGAAGACTCTGTATCTGCTCTGTGGCTAATGTACAATTGATGGTAGAGGATTTTCTATCATGGTCCATGGATGAAATAGAAATTAAACAAAAACTCAGAAAGGAGATTAAGGTTGTTACCGGAGATGAAGTAATACAGAAATGTCTAGAAATGTCCTTGAAAGTTGAAAGTTGAATCGCCCAGAGACAAAACAGAGTAGGCCAAGGCAAAGCATCTGTATTTAACATTGTTGTGTGAGTAACCAACATAATCTGTACAGTGCTATGGAAATTAATAGTCTCTGCAAGAAAAAAACCCAATATAATCCACACAATCTAATCCTCATGGGGAAGGTTTTGTAGGAATTTAAAGGTTTTCTTATGTTATAAAATCCTAAGCTAATGTGGGTGTCCTAGCAAATAAAAATGTATACCATAATACCCACTTACTATTAAGCATACAATCTAAATAGTAATCAAAGAATAGATAAGAATCAATATACTATACAATAAAAAGAAAAAAAAGGGAGTATGGGATAATGGCAATAGAGCCTCTGTAGGGTAGCAAACCCAGGTTTGAATCCAAAATCCCTAAGAAGACCCTAAATTCAACATATCCATATGGATATGAGGTGTGATGACTATGTACAAGATTCCAGGAAATAGCAATGTCAATACAACTAAAAGAGCATCAAAAACTCATTAGCAGACCTATGCATACTTCAGCAAAGGTGAAAAAAATCTAGAGCTTATCATTCTCTAAACTCAGCTTCTTATCATGATACTAAATGAAGGATTATGCTTTTAAAAAATATGAAGTACCTATGAAAAAGATTAATGAGAACACAGCTCTACTTTATTCTTCTACAAATCCTTATCAGGCTAAACAAATATACTTCTAATTTATGCATTTCAATCAACCATCAACTGAAATTACCCTCGGACATATCCCAGCTCGATGTGGTGTCCACTGAATGTGCTTTGGCAATGCCAATTCTCCAGCCAATCAAGGATGACATCATGACATTCGAATGTAACGTTTGGGATAGAAGCAAGCCATCGAATCATGATAAATCAATGTACAAATCTAAGTTGTTGTAGAAATACTTCAACAAAGGTGAAAAAAATACAGAGCTTATCAGTCTCTAACTTTAGCTTCTTATCATGATACTAAATGAAGGATTATGCTTTTAAAAAATTTGAAGTAGCTATGAAAAAGATTAATGAGAACACAGTTCTACTTTATTCTTATAAAAATCCTTATCAGACTAAGAGCATATACTTCTAATTTATGCATTTTAATCAACCATCAACCGACATTACCCTCCAACATATCCCAGCTCGATGTGGTGTCCACTGAATGCGCTTTGGCAATGCCAATTCTCTAGCCAATCAAAGATGACATCATGACATTCCAATGTAACGTTTGGGATAGAAGCAAGCCACTGAATCATGATAAATCAATGTACAAATCTAAGTTGTTGTAGAAACTCATGTATATGTATAGTAGACAATATTTTCCAGTGGCATTTGCTTCAGATAGGACTCTTAGAAGCATGAACAGTATGCAATTTCTTTGTTGTTCAGCATAGTTTCCCTTGTTTTAGTTTTCCTTTTCCAATCTTTGAACTTGACAACAAGATACCAACCAAAGAACATCAAGATCCCTTTGTCAAATCCTTGAAAGTGGAAAGTGGATACAAAAATCGATTCAAATAAGGAGAAAAAAGAAATGTCTGGTTGGTGGTTTTGTTTTAGCAGAATAGACAACATCCTCTAATAGCAGTAAAGTTAGATTGCCAATCAAACAGGAATAAAGTTTAAATAATCAAGAAAGCATAAGATCCCTTTGCGAAATCCTCGATAGTGGAAACACAAAAATCGATTCAAACAAGGAGCAAAAAGCAATGTCTGGTTGGTGGTTTTGTTTTAGCAGAATAGACATCATCCTCTAACAGTAGTAAAGTTAAATTGCCAATCAAACAGGAATAAAGTTTAAATAATCAAGAAAGCATATATATAACTGAATCAATTCAATTGGGAATTACTTTTGAATCAAAATTATAAGACTATGTATCTGCTCTGTGGCTAATTTACAAGTCATGGCAGAGGATTTTCTATCATGGTCCATGGATGAAATACTACATTGGTTAAGTTAGAATGATTCCCTTTCAGTAATGAGTATAGACCAAAGATTTAAATTACAATTCGAAAACCTACAGATTAGAGAGTTAAGATACAATGTTCAGATAAATTTAAAAAATACTACCTTTCTACTTGCAACTCTGTTATATTGTTGTTTTGGGAACTTGATATTTGTAGTGTTCTCATTGATTTAGAGTTGAATGGTTAGGATGTAAAGACAGTTCCATGTTTATTAAATATTTATATACTTGGTCTCTAACTTCAGCATATGGCCCACTTCAGGCTAACTATAACAGGTCTTGGTTGGGTGACAGCTACAAAGGTATTGAACCTTCAAAGTGGCAATCAACAATATATTCTTTCATTCCAAGCAACTCGAAATAGAGGGTGCGCATCAAAAATTGATTTGTAGACCTCTGCATACTTCAGCAAAGGTGAAAAAAATCTAGAGCTTATCAGTCTCTAACTTTAGCTTATGTTCTGCTTCAGGTCAACTGTAACAGGTCTTGGCTGGGTGATAGCTACAAAGGTAGTGGCCCTCCCAAGTGGCAATCAACAATATATTCTTTCATTCCAAGCAACTCCCAACACAGGCTGCGCATGAAAAACTCATTAGCAGACCTATGCAAACTTCAGCAAAGGTGAAAAAAATCCAGAGCTTATCAGCATATATAGGAGGGACCATCATAAAGTGGACATTCTCTAACAAGGTGGGGACTCTACTAAGAATTTATGTGTAATATGCATCAGATGTAGGAAAACTTTTCCAAAAAAGGTACTCCTAGAAACCTGTAAACTATTCAGAATGAAAACATAGTACAAATTGACGCAGCTTTCTGGCCCACGGGCGTACAATCTAGGGCCAATCAAGGCTTTTAATAGCTTGGATAAATGAAAAGCAAGATTCCTGAGCTATATAATAATAAATGCAAAATACAATTATGTTGTTGCCCTTTTAGAAAATGTCATATCAGTCGTCATTAAAAAGAGAAAAAAGGGAGTATGGGATAATGGCAATAGAGCCTCTGTAGGGAAACTAACCCAAGTTTGAGTCCAAAATCCCTAAGAAGACCCTAAATTCAACATATCCATGTGGATATGAAGTGTGATGACTATGTACAAGATTCCAGTAGCAATGTCAATACAACTGAAAGAGCATCAAAAACTCATTAGCAGACCTATGCATACTTTAGCAAAGGTAAAAATAATCCAGAGCTTATCAGCCTCTAACTTCAGCTTCTTATCATGATACTAAATGAAGGATTATGCTTTCAAAAAATATGAAGTAGCTATGAAAAAGATTAACGAGAACAAAGTTCTACTTTATTCTTCTACAAATCCTTATCAGTCTAAGCGAATATACTTCTAATTTATGCATTTCAATCAGCCATCAACCAACATTACCCTCGGACATAACCTATCTCGATGTGGTGTCCACTGAATGTGCTTTGGCAATGCCAATTCTCCAGCCAATCAAGGATGACATCATGACATTCGAATGTAACGTTTGGGATAGAATCAAGCCACCGAATCATGATAAATCAATGTACAAATCTAAGTTGCTGTAGAAATACTTCAGCAAAGGTGAAAAAAATCCAGAGCTTATCAGTCTCTAACTTCAGCTTCTTATCATGATACTAAATGAAGGATTATGCTTTTAAAAAATCTAAAGTAACTATGAAAAAGATTAATGAGAACACAGTTCTACTTTATTCTTCTAAAAATCCTTATCAGGCTAAGTGAATATACTTCTAATTTATACATTTCAATCAACCATCAATCGACATTACCCTCCGACATATCCCAACTCGATGTGGTGTCCACTGAATGTACTTTGGAAATGCCAATTCTCCAGCCAATCAAGGATGACATCATGACATTCCAATGTAGCATTTGGGATAGAAGCAAGCCACCAAATCATGATAAATAAATGTACAAATCTAAGTTGTTGTAGAAAATCATGCAAATGTATAGTAGACAATATTTTCTAGTGGCATTTGCTTCAGATAGAACTCGTAGAAGCATGAACAATATGTAATTTCTTTGTTTTTCAGCATAGGCTCCCTTGTTTTAGTTTTCCTTTTCCAATCTTTGAACTTGAAAATAAGATAGCAACCACAGAACATCAAGATCCCTTTGCCAAATCCTTGACAGTGGAAAGTGGATACAAAAATCGATTCAAAAAAGGAGCAAAAAGAAATGTCTAGTTGGTGGTTTTGTTTTAGCAGAATAGACAGCATCCTCTAACAACAGTAAAGTTAAATTGCCAATCAAACAGGAATGAAGTTTAAATAATCAAGAAATCATATATATAACTGAATCAATTCAATTGGGAATTAATTTTGAACCAAAATTATAAGACTTTGTATCAGCTCTATGGCTAATGTACAAGTCATGGCAGAGGATTTTCTATCATGGTCCATGGATGAAATACTACATTGGTTAAGTTAGAATGATTCTCCTTCAGTACAGAGTATAGACCAGAGATTTAAATTACAATTCAGAAACCTACATATTAGAGTGTTAAGATACAATGTTCAGATAAATTTAAAAAATACTACCTTTATACTTGCAACTCTATTATATTGTTGTTTTGGGAACTTGATATTTGTAGTGTTCTCGTTGATCTAGAGTTGAATGGTTAGGATGTAAAGACAATTCTGTGTTTATTAAATATTTATATACTTGGTCTCTAACTTCAGTGTATGGCTTGCTTCATGCTAACTGTAACAGGTCTTGGTTGGGTGAAACCTACAAAGGTATTGAACCTCCGAAGTGGCAATGAATAATATATTCTTTCATTCCAAGCAACTCCCAACAGAGGGTGCACATCAAAATCTCATTAGCAGACCTCCGCATATCTATTTGATGCGGGGAAAACTTTCCAAAAAAGGCACTCTTGGAAACTTGGAAACTATTCAGAATGAAAACATAGTACAAATTCTTGCAGCTTTCTGGCCCATAGGCATAAAATCTAGGGCCAATCAAGGCTTTTAATAGCTTGGATAAATGAAAAGCAATATTCCTAAGCTATATAATAATAAATGCAGAATAAAATTATGTTGCTGCCCTTTTAGAAAATGTCATATCAGTCGTCATTAAAAAGAAAAAAAAGGGAGTATGAGATAATGGCAATAAAGCCTCTGTAGGGAAACAAACCAAGTTTGAGTCCAAAATCCCTAAGAAGACACTAAATTCAACATATCCATGTGGATATGAGGTGTGATGACTATGTACAAGATTCCAGGAAATACTAATGTCAATACAACTGAAAGAGCATCAAAAACTCATTAGCAGACCTCTACATACTTCAACAAAGGTGAAAAAAATCTAGAGCTTATCAGTCTCTAACTTCAGCTTCTTACCATGATACTAAATGAAGGATTATGCTTTTAAAAAATCTGAAGTAGCTATGAAAAATATTAATGAGAACATAGTGCTACTTTAGTCTTCTAAAAATCCTTATCAGGCTAAGCAAATATACTTCTAATTTATTCATTTCAATCAGCCATCAACCGACATTACCCTCCAACATATCCCAGTTTGATGTGGTGTCCAATGATTGTGCTTTGGTAATGCCAATTCTCCAGCCAATCAAGGATGACATCATGACATTCCAATGTAACGTTTGGGATAGAAGCAAGCCACCGAATCATGATAAATCAATGTAAAAATCTAAGTTTCTATAGAAACTCATGTAGATGTATAGTAGACAATATTTTCTAGTTCCATTTGCTTATCAGTCTCTAACTTCAGCTTCATATCATGATACTAAATCAAGGATTATGCTTTTAAAAAATCTGAAGTAGCTATGAAAAAGATTAATGAGAACACAGTTCTACTTTATTCTTCTAAAAATCCTTATCAGGCTAAGCGAATATACTTCTAATTTATGCATTTCAATCAACCGTCAAACTGTTTTACAATAGTTCTTTATTTTTCTACAGAACTGGCTCAATGTATGGAGCAAAGTAAAAAAGGAAGAAAATGAAGTAACAATTTTAGAAAGAGGAAAAATTAGAACGTGACAGGATGTTGAAAGCCAAATGTAAAATACCAAGCATCCTTTTTTATATCTATAAGCTTATTCGTCCCAGGGGAAGCTCTCACAAATGGATTTTGACCTCGTGAACTTCTTGGTACATATGAATTTCACATGGCAAGTAAAGCCACATGATCTATCCTAAAAATTTCAAACCGTTTATATATAATGCATAGGAAATCTAATTCATGTTTAGTAGGACTCTTTTACAATGCTCAGCCCTGTGTCATAAACTTAAAGTTAATCATACTATCATCCATTCTTGCTATTGCATGTCACTTGTATTTGAAAGGCTATCTGTTGTTTTAAATGTGGTACAAATTATATTACAGTTCACAAGCTACCTGCCA
>APFE030633660.1:30652-120052 GCA_000404065.3 Pinus taeda | reverse complement strand
AATTAATGCTAATGGTGGGTGTTTGGTCAACTCATCCCAACTTCCCTTATCTTAAAACATAAGGTGTATTGTAACAGAGCTTCCAGGCAATTAGGAACAGGCCTAAATGGTGATTGAAGTGCAAAAGCGTCCTATTTTAACCTCATAGCCCATCTGCTCCTGCCTAGTCAAATTCTTGCGAAAGCACCCTATTTTAACTGTAGATTCCATCTACTCCTGCCTAGGCAAATTCCTGCAACTAGCTCTTAGGATTGCAAAAGCACCGTTTCTCCTCTCTTCCAAGGTTGCAATTGCCTTAATATACATTTTTTCGTAACTTTGCGTGACCCAAAATTGCTAAAAGAGAATAAACAACTGCTCATCCTGGATAGAACATCTCTCTTGTTTTGATTCCTCTTTTATGTCAATCTTGTCCATTTACTGATAAGGAAAACACATTCTATAAATTATATTCTATAAAAATTAAGTCATGAGTTGAAAGGATCATGAATTAGTGGCTACAACCTAGAAAACATAAACTGATTTTTGCGTTTCTTGACAGTCAAAACAAATGTTGCTGCATTAAGGATGATGTGATTTTCCAGATATGCATTATAGAATATCACTAAATAAGGAAAACGTGTAGTTGAGTAAATACAAATAAATTCTACAAAGGTGTGAATTGATAGTTAAAATGAAAGTGGAATGACTCCTTTAGCACAAAACCATGATACATGGAATTCCAGTTTTTATTCCAGCAGGTTATAATGCAATTTTTCCTAAAATAAATGGTAAGCAGATTTTATCTATATGGTGTGAAGAGTAAATATTCTATTGTATGTTTTATTCTATTGTCTGAAGTAGCTATGAAAAAGATTAATGAGAACACAGTTCTACTTTATTCTTCTACAAATCCTTATCAGGCTAAGCGAATATACTTCTAATTTATGCATTTCAATAAACCATCAACCGACATTACCCTCGAACATATCCCAGCTCGATGTGGTGTCCACTGAATGTGCTTTGGCAATGCCAATTCTCCAGCCAATCAAGGATGACATCATGACATTCGAATGTAACGTTTGGGATAGAAGCAAGCCACCGAATCATGATAAATCAATGTACAAATCTAAGTTTCTGTATAAATACTTCAGCAAAGGTGAAAAAGATCCAGAGCTTATCAGTCTCTAACTTTAGCTTCTTATCATGATACTAAATGAAGGATTATGCTTTTAAAAAATCTGAAGTAGCTATGAAAAAGATTAATGAGAACACATTTCTACTTTATTCTTCTAAAAATCCTTATCAGGCTAAGCGAATATACTTCTAATTTATGCATTTCAATCAAACATCAACCGACATTACCCTCCGACATATCCCAGCTCGATGTGGTGTCCACTGAATGTGCTTTGGCAATGCCAATTCTCCAGCAAATGAAGGATGACATCATGACATCCAAATGTAACATTTGGGATAGAACCAAGCCACCAAATCATGATAAATCAATGTACAAATCTAAGCTGTTGTAGAAACTCATGCAGATATATAGTAGACAATATTTTCCAGTGGCATTTGATTCAGATAGGACTCTTAGAAGCATGAACAATATGCAATCTCTTTGTGGTTCAACATAGGCCCCCTTGTTCTAGTTTTCCTTTCCCAATCTTTGAACTTGACAATAATATACCAACCACAGAACATCAAGATCCCTTTGCCAAATCCTTGACAGTGGAAAGTGGATACAAAAATCGATTCAAATGAGCAACAAAAAGCAATGTCTGGTTGGTGGTTTTGTTTTAGCAGAATAGATAGCATCCTCTAATAGTAGTAAAGTTAAATTGCCAATCAAACAGGAATAAAGTTTAAATAATCAAGAAAGCATAAGAGCCTCTTTGCCAAATCCTCGACAGTGGAAAGTGGATACAAAAATCGATTCAAACAAGGAGCAAAAAGAAATGTCTGGTTGGTGGTTTTGTTTTAGCAGAATAGACAACATCCTCTAACAGCAGTAAAGTTAGATTTCCAATTAAACAGGAATAAATTTTAAATAATCAAGAAAGCATATATATAACTTAGTCAATTCAATTGCGAATTAATTTTTAATCAAAATTATAAGACTCTATATCTGCTTTGTAGCTAATGTACAAGTCATGGTAGAGGATTTTCTATCATGGTCCAAGGATAAAATACTACATTGGTTAAGTTAGAATGATTCCCCTTCAGTACAGAGTGTATACCAAAGATTTAAATTACAATTCAAAAACCTACAGATTCGAGTGTTAAGATACAATGTGAAGATAAATTAAAAAAAACTACCTTTATACTTGCAACTCTATTATATTGTTGTTTTGGGAACTTGATAATTGTAGTGTTCTCGTTGATCTAGAGTTGAATGGTTAGGATGTAAAGACAGTTCCATGTTTATTAAATATTTATATACTTGGTCTCTAACTTCAGCGTATGGTCCTTTAGGCTAACTGTAACAGGTCTTGGTTGGGTGACAGCTACAAAGGTATTGAACCTCCGAAGTGGCAATCAACAATATATTCTTCCATTCCAAGAAACTCCCAACAGAGGGTGTGCATCAAAAACTCATTAGCAGACCTCTCCATACTTCAGCAAAGGTGAAAACATCCAGAGCTTATCAGTCTCTAACTTTAGCTTATGGTTTTCTTCATGCCAACTATAATAGGTCTTGCCTGGGTGTTAGCTACAAAGGTAATGGCCCTAACAAGTGGCAATCAACAATATACTCTTTCATTCGAAGCAACTCCCAACACAGGCTGCACATGAAAAACTCATTAGCAGACCTCTGCAAACTACAACAAAGGTGAAAGAAATCTAGAGCTTATCAACGTATATAGGAGGGACCATCATAAAGTGGACATTCTCTAACACGGTGGGGACTCTATTGAGCATTCATGTGTAATATCCATCTAATTCTGGGAAATTTTTTCCAAAAAAGGTACTCTTGGAAACCTAGAAACTATTCAAAATGAAAATATAGTACAAATTCATGCAGCTTTCTAGCCCACAGGCATACAATCTAGGGCCAATCAAGGCTTTTAGTAGCTTGGATAAATGAAAAGCAAGATTCCCGAGCTATATAATAATAAATGCAGAATACAATTATGTTGCTGTAATTTTTTAAAATGTCATATCAGTCGTCATTAAAAATAAAAAAAAGGGAGTATGGGATAATGGCAATAGAGCCTTTGTATGGAAACAAACCCAAGTTTGAGTCCAAAATCCCTAAGAAGACCCTAAATTCAACATATCCATGTGGATATGAGGTGTAATTCCTATGTACAAGTTTCCAGGAAATAGCAATGTCAATACAACGAAAAGAGCATCAAAAACTCATTAACAGACATCTGCATACTTCAGCAAAGGTGAAAAAAATCCAGAGCTTATCAGTCTCTAACTTTAGATTCTTATCATCATACTAAATGAAGGATTATGCTTTCAAAAAATCTGAAGTAGCTATGAAAAATATTAACGAGAACAAAGTTCTACTTTATTCTTCTACAAATCCTTATCAGGCTAAGTGAATATACTTCTAATTTATGCATTTCAATCAACCATCAACCGACATTACCCTCGGACATATCCCAACTCGATGTGGTGTCCACTGAATGTGCTTTGGCAATGCCAATTCTCCAGCCAATCAAGGATGACATCATGACATTCGAATGTAACGCTTGGGATAGAAGCAAGCCACCGAATCATGATAAATCATTGTACAAAACTAAGTTGTTGTAGAAATACTTCAGCAAAGGTGAAAAAAATCCAGAGCTTATCAGTCTCTAACTTCAGCTTCTTATCATGATACTAAACGAAGGATTATGCTTTTAAAAAATCTAAAGTAGCTATGAAAAATATTAATGAGAACACAGTTCTACTTTATTATTCTAAAAATCCTTATCAAGTTAAGCGAATATACTTCTAATTTATGCATTTCACTCAACCATCAACCGACATTACCCTCGGACATATCCCAGCTCGATGTGGTGTCCACTGAGTGTGCTTTGGCAATGCCAATTCTCTAGCCAATCAAGGATGACATCATGAAATTCCAATGTAACTTTTGGGATAGAAGAAAGCCATCGAATCATGATAAATCAATGTACAAATCTAATTTGTTATAGAAACTCAATGCAGATGTATAGTAAACAATATTTTCCAGTGGCATTTCCTTCCAATAGGACTCTTAGAAGCATGAACAATATGTGATTTCTTTGTTTTCCAGCATAGGCTCCCTTGTTTTAGTTCTCTTTTTCCAATCTTTGAACTTGACAATGAGATACCAACCACAGAACATCAAGATCCCTTTGCCAAATCCTTGACAGTGGAAAGTGGATACAAAAATCGATTCAAACAAGGAGCAAAAAGCAATGTCTGGTTGGTGGTTTTCTTTTGGCAAAACAAACACAATCCTCTAACAGCAGTAAAGTTAAATTTCCAATCAAACAGGAATAAAGTTTAAATAATCAAGAAAGCATAAGACCCCTTTGGAAAATCAATGACAGTGGAAAGTGGATACAAAAATCGATTCAAACAAGGAGCAAAAAGCAATGTTTGGTTGGTGGTTTTGTTTTAGCAGAATAGATAGCATCCTCTAACAGCAGTAAAGTTAAATTGCCAATCAAACAGGAATAAAGTTTAAATAATCAAGAAAGCATATATATAACTGAATCAATTCAATTGGGAATTAATTTTGAATCAAAATTATAAGACTTTGTATATGCTCTGTGGCTAATGTACAAGTCATGACAGAGGATTTTCTATCATGGTCCATGGATGAAATACTACATTGGTTAAGTTAGAGTGATTCTCCTTCAGTATAGAGTATAGACCAGATATTTAAATTACAATTCAAAAACCTATGATTAGAGTGTTAAGGTACAATGTTAAGATAAATTTAAAAAATACTACCTTTATACTTGCAACTCTGTTATATTGTTGTTTTGGGAACTTGATATTTGTAGTGTTCTCGTTGATCTAGAGTTGAATGGTTAGGATGTAAAGACAATTCCATGTTTATTAAATATGTATATACTTGGTCTCTAACTTCAGCGTATGGCCCACTTCAAGCTAACTGTAACAGGTCTTGGCTGGGTGACAGCTACAAAGGTATTGAACCTCCGAAGTGGCAATCAACAATATATTCTTTCATTCCAAGAAACTCCCAACAGAAGGTGTGCATCAAAAACTCATTAGCAGACCTCTGCATACTTCAGCAAAGGTGAAAAAAATCCAGATCTTATCAGTCTCTAACTTTAGCTTATGGCCTGCTTCGGGCCAACTGTAACAGGTCTTGGTTGGGTGATAGCTACAAAGGTAGTGGCCCTCCCAAGTGGCAATCAAAAATATATTCTTTCATTCCAAGCAACTCCCAACACAGGTTGCACATGAAAAACTCATTAGCAGACCTATGTAAACTTCAGCAAAGGTGAAAAAAATCCAGAGCTTATCAGCGTATATAGGAGGGACCATCATAAAGTGGACATTCTCTAAAAAGGTGGGGACTCTACTGAGCATTCATGTGTAATATCCATCTGATGCTGGGAAAAATTTTCCAAAAAAGGTACTCTTGGAAACGTGGAAACTATTCAGAATGAAAACATAGTACAAAGTTTTGCAGCGTTCTGGCCCACAGGCATAAAATCTAGGTCCAATCAAGGCTTTTAATAGCTTAGATAAATGAAAAGCAAGATTCCTGAGCTATATAATAATAAATGAAAAATACAATTATGTTGCTGCCCTTTTAGAAAATGTCATATCAGTCGTCATTAAAAAGAAAAAAAGGGAATATGGGATAATGGAAATAGAGCCTCTGTAGGGAAACAAACCCAAGTTTGAGTCCAAAATCCCTAAGAAGACACTAAAATTCAACATATCCATGTGGATATGAGGTGTGATGACTATGTACAAGATTCTAGGAAATAGAAATGTCAATACAACTGAAAGAGCATCAAAAACTCATTAGCAGACCTCTACATACTTCAGCAAAGGTGAAAAACATCCAGAGCTTATTAGTCTCTAACTTCAGCTTCTTATCATGATACTAAATGAAGGATTATGCTTTTAAAAAATCTGAAGTAGCTATGAAAAAGATTAATGAGAACACATTTCTACTTTATTCTTCTAAAAATCCTTATAAGGCTAAGCGAATATACTTCTAATTTATGCATTTCAATCAACCATCAACCGACATTACCCTCGGACATATCCGAGCTTCATGTGGTGTCCACTGATTGTGCTTTGGCAATGCCAATTCTCCAGCCAATCAAGGATGACATCATGATATTCCAATGTAACGTTTGGGATAGAAGCAAGCCACCAAATCATGATAAATCAATGTACAAATCTAAGTTGCTGTAGAAACTCATGCAGATGTATAGTAGACAATATTTTCCAGTGGCATTTGCTTCAGATAGGACTCTTAGAAGCATGAACAATATGCAATTTCTTTGTGGTTCAACATAGGCTCCCTTGTTTTAGTTTTCCTTTCCCAATCTTTGAACTGACAATAATATACCAACCACAGAACATCAAGATCCCTTTGCCAAATCCTTGACAGTGGAAAGTGGATACAAAAATCGATTCAAACGAGCAGCAAAAACAATGTCTGGTTGGCGGTTTTGTTTTAGCAGAATAGATAGCATCCTCTAATAGTAGTAAAGTTAAATTGCCAATCAAACAGGAATAAAGTTTAAATAATCAAGCAAGCATAAGAGCCTCTTTGCCAAATCCTCGACAGTGGAAAGTGGATACAAAAATCGATTCAAACAAGGAGCAAAAAGAAATGTCTGGTTGGTGGTTTTGTTTTAGCAGAATAGACAACATCCTCTAATAGCAGTAAAGTTAGATTTCCAATTAAACAGGAACAAAGTTTAAATAATCAAGAAAGCATATATATAACTTAATCAATTCAATTGCGAATTAATTTTGAATCAAAATTATAAGACTCTGTATTTGCTTTGTAGCTAATGTACAAGTCATGGTAGAGGATTTTCTATCATGGTCCAAGGATGAAATACTACATTGGTTAAGTTAGAATGATTCCCCTTCAGTACAGAGTATATAGCAGAGATTTAAATTACAATTCAAAAACCTACAGATTCGAGTGTTAAGATACAATGTGAAGATAAATTTAAAAAATACTACCTTTATACTTGCAACTCTATTATATTGTTGTTTTGGGAACTTGATATTTGTAGTGTTCTCGTTGATCTAGAGTTGAATGGTTAGGATGTAAAGAAAGTTCCATGTTTATTAAATATTTATATACTTGGTCTCTAACTTCAGCATATGGTCCTTTAGGCTAACTGTAACAGGTCTTGGTTGGGTGATAGCTACAAAGGTATTGAACCTCTGAAGTGGCAATCAACAATATATTCTTCCATTCCAAGAAACTCCCAACAGAGGGTGCGCATCAAAAACTCATTAGCAGACCTCTGCATACTTCAGCAAAGGTGAAAACATCCAGAGCTTATCAGTCTCTAACTTTAGCTTATGGTTTTCTTCATGCCAACTATAATAGGTCTTGCCTGGGTGTTAGCTACAAAGGTAATGGCCCTCCCAAGTGGCAATCAACAATATACTCTTTCATTCGAAGCAACTCCCAACACAGGCTGCACATGAAAAACTCATTAGCAGACCTCTGCAAACTACAACAAAGGTGAAAGAAATCTAGAGCTTATCAACGTATATAGGAGGGACCATCATAAAGTGGACATTCTCTAACATGGTGGGGACTCTATTGAGCATTCATGTGTAATATCCATCTGATGCTGGGAAATTTTTTCCAAAAAAGGTACTCTTGGAAACCTAGAAACTATTCAAATGAAAATATAGTACAAATTCATGCAGATTTCTAGCCCACAGGCATACAATCTAGGGCCAATCAAGGCTTTTAGTATCTTGGATAAATGAAAAGCAAGATTCCTGAGCTATATAATAATAAATGTAGAATACAATTATGTTGCTGCAATTTTTGAAAATGTCATATCAGTCGTCATTAAAAATAAAAAAAAGGGAGTATGGGATAATGGCAATAGAGCCTTTGTATGGAAACAAACCCAAGTTTGGGTCCAAAATCCCTAAGAACACCCTAAATTCAACATATCCATGTGGATATGAGGTGTAATGCCTATGTACAAGTTTCCAGGAAATAGCAATGTCAATACAATAGAAAGAGCATCAAAAACTCATTAGCAGACCTCTGCATACTTCAGCAAAGGTGAAAAAAATCCAGAGCTTATCAGTCTCTAACTTTAGATTCTTATCATCATACTAAATGAAGGATTATGCTTTCAATAAATCTGAAGTAGCTATGAAAAATATTAACGAGAACAAATTTCTACTTTATTCTTCTACAAATCCTTATCAGGCTAAGTGAATATATTTCTAATTTATGCATTTCAATCAACCATCAACCGACATTACCCTCGGACATATCCCAACTCAATGTGGTGTCCACTGAATGTGCTTTGGAAATCCCAATTCTCCAGCCAATCAAGGATGACATCATGACATTCGAATGTAACGTTTGGGATAGAAGCAAGCCACCGAATCATGATAAATCATTGTACAAAACTAAGTTGTTGTAGAAATACTTCAGCAAAGGTGAAAAAAATCCAGAGCTTATCAATCTCTAACTTCAGCTTCTTATCATGATACTAATCGAAGGATTATGCTTTTAAAAAATCTAAAGTAGCTATGAAAAATATTAATGAGAACACAGTTCTACTTTATTATTATAAAAATCCTTATCAAGTTAAATGAATATACTTCTAATTTATGCATTTCAATCAACCATCAACCGACATTACCCTCGGACATATCCCATCTCGATGTGGTGTCCACTGAATGTGCTTTGGCAATGCCAATTCTCTAGTCAATCAACGATGACATCATGACATTCCAACATAACGTTTGGGATAGAAGCAAGCCATCGAATCATGATAAATCAATGTACAAATCTAATTTGTTATAGAAACTCAATGCAGATGTATAGTAAACAATATTTTCCAGTGGCATTTGCTTCCAATAGGACTCTTAGAAGCATGAACAATATGTGATTTCTTTGTTTTTCAGCATAGGCTCCCTTGTTTTAGTTCTCTTTTTCCAATCTTTGAACTTGACAATGAGATACCAACCACAGAACATCAAGATCCTTTTGCCAAATCCTTGACAGTGGAAAGTGGATACAAAAATCGATTCAAACAAGGAGCAAAAAGAAATGTCTGGTTGGTGGTTTTCTTTTGGCAAAACAAACACAATCCTTTAACAGCAGTAAAGTTAAATTGCCAATCAAACAGGAATAAAGTTTAAATAATCAAGAAAGCATAAGACCCCTTTGGAAAATCAATGATAGTGGAAAGTGGATACAAAAATCGATTCAAACAAGGAGCAAAAAACAATGTTTGGTTGGTGGTTTTGTTTTAGCAGAATAGATAGCATCCTCTAACAGCAGTAAAGTTAAATTGCCAATCAAACAGGAATAAAGTTTAAATAATCAAGAAAGCATATATATAACTGAATCAATTCAATTGGGAATTAATTTTGAATCAAAATTATAAGACTTTGTATATGCTCTGTGGCTAATGTACAAGTCATGACAGAGGATTTTCTATCATGGTCCATGGATGAAATACTACATTGGTTAAGTTAGGGTGATTCTCCTTCAGTATAGAGTATAGACCAGATATTTAAATTACAATTCAAAAACCTATGATTAGAGTGTTAAGGTACAATGTTAAGATAAGTTTAAAAAATACTACCTTTATACTTGCAACTCTGTTATATTGTTGTTTTGGGAACTTGATATTTGTAGTGTTCTCGTTGATCTAGAGTTGAATGGTTAGGATGTAAAGACAATTCCATGTTTATTAAATATGTATATACTTGGTCTCTAACTTCAGCGTATGGCCCACTTCAAGCTAACTGTAACAGGTCTTGGCTGGGTTACAGCTACAAAGGTATTGAACCTCCGAAGTGGCAATCAACAATATATTCTTTCATTCCAAGAAACTCCCAACAGAAGGTGTGCATCAAAAACTCATTAGCAGACCTCTGCATACTTCAGCAAAGGTGAAAAAAATCCAGAGCTTATTAGTCTCTAACTTTAGCTTATGGCCTGCTTCAGGCCAACTGTAACAGGTCTTGGCTGGGTGATAGCTACAAAGGTAGTGGCCCTCCCAAGTGGCAATCAAAAATATATTCTTTCATTCCAAGCAACTCCCAACACAGGTTGCGCATGAAAAACTCATTAGCAGACCTCTGTAAACTTCAGCAAAGGTGAAAAAAATCCAGAGCTTATCAGCGTATATAGGAGGGACCATCATAAAGTGGACATTCTCTAAAAAGGTGGGGACTCTACTGAGCATTCATGTGTAATATCCATCTGATGCTGGGAAAAAGTTTCCAAAAAAGGTACTCTTGGAAACCTGGAAACTATTCAGAATGAAAACATAGTACAAATTTTTGCAACTTTCTGGCCCACAGGCATACAATCTAGGTCCAATCAAGGCTTTTAATAGCTTGGATAAATGAAAAGCAAGATTCCTCAGCTATATAATAATAAATGCAGAATACAATTATGTTGCTGCCCTTTTAGAAAATGTCATATCAGTCGTCATTAAAAAGAAAAAAAGGGAATATGGGATAATGGAAATAGAGCCTCTGTAGGGAAACAAACCCAAGTTTGAGTCCAAAATCCCTAAGAAGACACTAAAATTCAACATATCCATGTGGATATGAGGTGTGATGACTATGTACAAGATTCTAGGAAATAGAAATGTCAATACAACTGAAAGAGCATCAAAAACTCATTAGCAGACCTCTACATACTTCAGCAAAGGTGAAAAACATCCAGAGCCTATTAGTCTCTAACTTCAGCTTCTTATCATGATACTAAATGAAGGATTATGCTTTTAAAAAATCTAAAGTAGCTATGAAAAATATTAATGAGAATGCAGTTCTACTTTATTCTTCTAAAAATCCTTATAAGGCTAAGCGAATATACTTCTAATTTATGCATTTCAATCAACCATCAACCGACATTACCCTCGAACATATCCGAGCTTGATGTGGTGTCCACTGATTGTGCTTTGGCAATGCCAATTCTCCAGCCAATCAAGGATGACATCATGACATTCCAATGTAACGTTTGGGATAGAAGCAAGCCACCGAATCATGATAAATCAATGTACAAATCTAAGTTGCTGTAGAAACTCATGCAGACGTATAGTAGACAATATTTTCCAGTGCCATTTGCTTATTAGTCTCTAACTTCAGCTTCTTATCATGATTCTAAATCAAGGGTTATGCTTTAAAAAAAATTGAAGTAGCTATGAAAGAGATTAATGAGAACACAGTTCTACTTTATTCTTCTAAAAATCCTTATTAGGCTAAGTGAATATACTTCTATTTATGCATTTCAATCAACCATCAAATTGTTTTACAATAGTTCTTTATTTTTCTACAGAACTGGCTTCAATGTATGGAGCAAAGTAAAAAAGGAAGAAAATGAAGTAACAATTTTAGAAAGAGGAAAAATTAGAACATGACAGGATGTTGAAAGCCAAATGTAAAATAAAAATTGTCTTATTTGATATCTATAAGCTTATTCATCCTAGGGGAAGCTCTCAGAGATGGATTTTGACCTCGTGAACTTCTTCGTCCAGATGAATTTCACATGGCAAGTAAAACCACATGAGCTATCCTAAAAATTTCAAACCGTTTATATATAACGCATAGGAAATCTAATTCAGGTCTAGGACTCTTTTACAATGCTCAGCCCTGTGTCAGAAACTTAAATTTAATCATACTATCATCCATTCTCACTATTGCATGTCACTTGTAATTGAAAGGCTATCTGTTGTTTTAAATGTGGTACAAATTATTACAGTTCACAAGCTACCTGCCACATGGTCCTGGCTCTCTCTCTCTCTCTCTATATATATATATATATATATATGGTAGGTAGCTTGTGAACTGTAATATAATTTGTACTTAATATATTTTATATATATATTTATATATATATTTATATATTATAATTTATATATATATATAATATATATATATATATATATATATATATATATATATATATATATATGCTAATTGTGGGTATTTGGTCAACTCATCCCAACTTCCCTTATCTTAAAACATAAGGTGTACTGTAACAGAGCTTCCAGGCAATTAGAAACAGGCCCAAATGGTGATTGAAGTGCAAAGGCACCCTATTTTAACTTCAGCGTCCATCTACTCCTGCCTAGTCAAATTCCTACGAAACCTCCCTATTTTAACTGTAGAGTCCATATGCTCTTTCCTATGCAAATTCCTGCAACTGGCTCTTGGCATTGTGAAAGCACCGTTCCTCGTCTCTTCCAAGGTTGCAATTGTCTTAATATATATTTTTTCATAACTTTGCCTTACCTAAAATTGCTAAAACAGAATAAACAACTGCTCATCCTGGATAGAACATCTCTCTTGTTATGACTCCTCTTTTATGTCAATCTTGTCCATTTACTGAT
Source organism: Pinus taeda (assembly GCA_000404065.3). Classification (NCBI taxonomy): domain Eukaryota; kingdom Viridiplantae; phylum Streptophyta; class Pinopsida; order Pinales; family Pinaceae; genus Pinus; species Pinus taeda. The sequence goes on along the minus strand of APFE030633660.1, from coordinate 107,525 downwards.
CAAGAAAACACATTCTATAAATTATATTCGATAAAAATTAAGTCGTGAGTTGAAAGGATCATGAATCAGTGGCTACAACCTAGAAAACATAATCTGATTTCTGCATTTCTTGACAGTCAAAACAAATGTTGCTGCATTAAGGATGATGTGATTTTCCAGATATGCATAATAGCATATCACTAAATAAGGAAAACGTGTAGTTCAGTAACTACAAATAAATTCTACAAAGGTGTGAATTGATAGTTAAAATGAAAGTGGAATGACTCCTTTAGCACAAAACCATGATACATGGAATTCCAGTTTTTATTCCAGCAGGTTACAATGCAATTTTTCCCGAAATAGACGGTAAGCAGATTTTATCTTTATGGTGTGAAGAGTAACTATTCTATTGTATTTTTTATTCAATTGATGTTTGTGAGCAGAAATTACCAATATTAGACAATATTTTCCAGTGCCATTTGCTTCAGATAGGACCCTTAGAAGCATGAACAGCATGGAATTTCTTTGTTGTTCAGCATAGGCTCCCTTGTTTTAGTTTTCCTTTTCTAATCTTTGAACTTGACAATAAGATACAAACCAATTATTGCATTATTCATTATTATTGCTGACTGTCGTGGCAATGGAACAAATCACTGACAGAAGTTTGAATTTAGAGAAACCATCTGAACAAATCACTGAAAACAAGTCTGACCCCAGAGAAGCTATGTGAAAAACAACAAAGGCAACATTCCTCCTTCCTTGATCAAAAGCCATTGCCAGTTTACCAACATGAATAAACTAAGCTAATGTGGGTGTCCTAGCAAATAAAAATGTATAGCTTGTTATAGTTAAGTGTTTCTTGTGATGGGTTTTGTTAATCTCAAGGTAATGGAGTGAATGTTTATATGATGTGCATAGTTGAGTATTTCCAGATAAAGGTATGCAAAGACTGAACAATGCAGAAATATTTTTAAATGAAAACTATCAACTCACCCTTCATTGCATTGACTGAAGGGTAGCCTATGTTTGTAAGGGGAGTTGAAACCCCATTAAGTGTGAAAGGCCACGTCCCCAAATTTTCCCAACTGGTACCGATAACTCCCAACCTTTTTAGATAACATAAAGCATCAATTCTTTTTGTTGGGGAAAGAAGCTAGCCAATTTTCTTTTTGTTGGGGACAGAAACTACCCAATTTTTGCACTTTCATGGGGGTGGGGATGTGTTGCATGAAGGATTCTCAAGTAGAAACCAGACAAGGATGCATGAAAATCAACCCTAGGCTAGTTATGGTAAACTCTCACCAGTTCACAGCTAACCTTAGAATAGGATCTTATCATGATTCTAAATGAAGGATTATGCTTTTAAAAAATATGAAGTAGCTATGAAAGAGATTAATGAGAACACAGTTCTAATTTATTCTTCTAAAAATCCTTATCAGGCTAAGGGAATATACTTCTAATTTATGCATTTCAATCAACCATCAATCGACATTACCCTCAGACACATCCCAGCTCGATGTGGTGTCCACTTAATGTGCTTTGGGAATGCCAATTCTCCAGGCAATCAAGGATGACATCATGACATTCCAATGTAACGTTTGGGTTAGAAGAAAGCCACCGAATCATGATAAATCAATGTACAAATCTAAGTTGTTGTAGAAACTCATGCAAATGTATAGTAGACAATATTTTCTAGTGCCATTTGGTTCAGATAAGATCACAGAACATCAAGATCCCTTTGCCAAATCCTTGACAGTGGAAAGTGGATACAAAAATCGATTCAAACAAGGAGCAAAAAGAAATTTCTGGTTGGTGCTTTTGTTTTAGTAGAATAGACAACATCCTCTAACAGCACTAAAGTTAAATTGCCAATCAAACAGGAATAAATTAAGCTAATGTGGGTGTCCTAGCAAATAAAAATGTATAGCTTGTTATAATTAAGTGTTTCTTGTAATGGATTTTGTTAATCTCAAGGTAATGGAGTGAATGTTTATATGATGTGCATAGTTGACTATTTCCAAATAAAGGTATACAAAGAGTGAACAATGTAGAAATATTTTTAAATGAAAACTATCAACTGATTTTTGATGGACATGAGCAAAGTCAATTGTTTGAATTTGATCATATCAATCATATCAGGTATTCCACTATAATAAGATAGCTTGCCATCACATATATAAAAACTACAAGTCAGATTCTAGAGTCTGTTCACCAGAAACAAGACAGTCACGATGGCACCACTCTGCATTAGCTTAACACACAGGAATAAAGTTTCAATTATCAAGAAAGCATATACATAACTGAATTAATTGAATTGGGAAATAATTTTGAATCAAATTTATAAGACTTTGTATATGCTCTGTGACTAATGTATAATTGATGGCAGAGCATTTTCTATCATGGTCCATGGATGAAATATAAATTAAACAAAAACTCAGAAAGGAGATTAAGGTTGTTACTGGAGATGAAGTAGTTCAGAAACATCCAGAAATGTCCCTGAAATTTGAATCGCCCAGAGACAAAACATAGTAGGCCAAGGCTTCTTTTAGGAAGTGATGCAAAGTATTTGTATTTAACATTGTTGTGTGAGTAACCAACATAATCTGTACAGTGCTATGGAAAAATAGTCTTTCTGGGAAAAAAACCTAATATAATCCTTTCTGCTGGTTTTTTATTCAATATTCAATTGGAATTCCTAGAAGCATTTGGAGGAATACAAATTGCAACTACTAACAAAAAGTTATGCCCTATCGAGTTGCAAAAAATTGATTATTAAATTTCAAGATGCTCTTGAAAGACTTGGAAAGCGGCTTGGATGGTTCCTTAAATGGTGGCATTGCATACTCAATGGATACAAATGAGAAATTAAGAAACTCATCCAGTGATGAATGAGAGCAATTATCATCAAAGCTTACAATACTATTTTATTAATGTTTGGGTGTTTTTGTTGTCTTTGTAATTCTGAGTATTGGAGGTCTGGTAAAGCATTATTTCTCAATCAACAATACATACAAAAGTCTATTGGGCTCTTCATAATAAGTTTGTAAAATAAAATCATGAACAATATGAAAAAACTACAAATACAATGCATCGGTGTCAAACAGTCCCAAATCTCACATTAAAATGCTAAAATTGTTGTATGAAATCCAAGAGGAATTTACCATATTAGGTTCGTAAGAATAAAAACTTAATAAAATGAGAAAAGAGGAATCCCAAATCTGGCACAAATTCTCACACACAAAAGTTTTGGTGGTTGGATAATTGCCTTAGAAATGTCATGTGGTTACCATATGGTAAAGAGCTCCATAATTGCTACTTAATTTATCAGATCATACTGTAGCCATTGATGTGTTGTCAGTAGGTTGTATTTTCATGGAATTGATGAACAAACAATCCTTATTCCATCCAAGGGAATCCATGGATACATTCTAGGATATGTGGGAATTTCTGTACACCCTACAACTGTTAAGAATTTTTTTTCTTGTCCCATTTAATGCCTATTTAATACCTATTGAGATTGGAAAGGCTACTACTTAGACAACAAATAATGCATAGAAAAGAAGGAAATGCAAGAACTTCTTAGTTGGGTAGGGGATCTAATATCCATAATGCATATAAAAGAAGGAACTGTTTGGTCTGGCTCAGATTATTGCTGAAACCGATTTCATGACCCAAAAACTATTAAAAAATACAGAGTACAGAGTAAATAAAATCAGCATGATGCAACATAGAGTTCAAGAGAGCAAGGAAATTTAAATAAAGTTTGGAATATTTTTTCTGATGAAATTCCAGTGAAAAATAAAATTTTTGTACACCCTATAGCCCTGAAGAAAATCGTTGAAACTAATTTCATGACCGAATATGTGGTTACCATATGGTTTAGAGCTCCATAATTGCTGCTCAATTTATCATATCATACTATAGCCATTGATGTCTTGTTAGTAGGTTGTATTTTCATGGAATTGATGAATAAAAAATCCTTATTCCGTCCAAGGGAATCCATGAATACATTCTAGAATATGTGGAAATTTTTGTACACCCTACAACTATTAAGATTTTTTTTTTCTTGTCCCATTTACTGCCTATTTAAAACCCTATTGAGATTGGAAAGGCTACTACTAAGACAACAAATAATGCATAGAAAAGAAGGAAATGCAAGAGCTTCTTAGTTGGGTAGGGGATCTAATATCCATAATGCATATAAGAGAAGGGACTGTTTCATTTGGCTTATCATTTTAGGTTTTATGAAATTAATATGATTAAGGTTACCACCTACAAACAAATGACTATGTGGAAGAAGATTATAGGGCAGCGCAAGGTAACCTACAAAGATTGTGCCTTAAAGATCTTTATAACGGGCAGCACTAGAAACTTGCAATAGCTGATGGAATTGCAAATTGAAAACATGCATTTAGGTGATAGAGGTCTGATTGTCCTGATCTCCAGCAAACATTGATAACCGCTCAAAATGAGGAAGATTATCCCAAACCAACAGTCGATAATAAATTGTGTTCTTTCATACAGTGCCTGTTATAGTCATCATAGTTAGTACCGCTACAACAAAGAGGTAGCACATACCATCTAGATTGATTATTCAGGAAATGGGGAACAAAAGGAAGAGAACATAAACTATTCACTTGTATCAATAACAGATAACACGATTTTATATCCCAAGGGTTGGCTCTTCTATGAAATTTCACAGGAGCAAATCTCATTAAATACCTTGGTTTTACCAGTTGGTATTTTAGCTAGCAGTTACTACCCCCGTCCATCCAGGAAAACTGGGGAAGAGGGAGGAAATCTACAAGGGGTTAGCAAGATGCCAGTACCCTCCCTTGGAATGCCTAAAATGTGGAAGTGAGGGGAAATATTTCTCTGGACCCAAAAAATAAAGATGACTTCATGTGATGTGGAGTTCAAGTATGATGTTACTACCATGTAATTATACCTCCCAAGTCAAAGACATATCAGTTGAGTTAGAAGGCCATCTTAGGTTTCTACGGGAACTGTTTTTCATAAATTTTCAAGAAGATTCTACAATACAAGAATCAGCAGGGGCATTTATAGATGGTGTTCTGTCCAATCAACGAAACTCTACCAAGAAAAACCCTGCTGATACACATTTAGCATTAGCTCTAAAACTTATTCTGTGCTTTTGATGGCTAGTAACTATAGTTAGAAAAATGAGACTTGCTAACAATTAGACCACAATTTATTCATTTATTGAGTCTGGTGTACATAGCTTGATGAGTGTATCCTAGCACTCTAGTGTTAGCAGATAGAATAAAAAAATCGCAATTCCAAATCAGTTATCATGATTTCAAGTTTCACGGGGCCAATTCGACAGCACAGTACATGTAGCCTAGTAGGGAATTTAAATTCCATGTTATCACTTCACCAACACAGAGAACATATAGCCTAGTGGTATACATGGATACAGAAAGAAACAGGGCATTTGGGCTTCTAACAGTTTAAAGAGGTGGAGTTTAGCACAACTCGCTTCAAACGTTAGCAGATACATAATCAAGGAAAATTCGGGGAGGCGGAAGCCCCAAGTTTTGGACGAGGAGAGGGAAAAAATTCAGAACAAAATTGGAGAGTAAAAAAGATAAAGGTATACACATATTTTGACGAAAATATATAAGCATTGGTTAGTGCCTTAGGTGCGACAACATGACCTCCCTTTAGTCTGTTTCACAGAAATTAATCACCCAGTAGAGAAGCAATGAACCCAACAGAGGTAAAAATAACCTAAATTGGGATGTATGAGGGTTTTTATAGGCCTTATTAGACAAGTTTGACTCAATCAACTAAGTCAGACTCATACTCAGAGGTCAAACTCGCAACAAACTCTGTCAAGCTCTTTCAGCAAACAAGTTTGACTTGGACAAGTTGAAAAATCAAACTCTGTCAACAACCAAGTTTTACTCGGACAAGTTGGAAAAACACATTTGCCTGACAACTCATTTCAAACTTGGCTAATGGTGAGTTCAAGCCACAATCTTGGCAACACTGGAAACTTTCCCTTCTATGTTCTGAAACTACAGATAATTTTAAGTTATCCCCTGCGCAACTTCTATGCATATGATCATGTTAAATTAAGAAATTCAAAAAGACACATTAATTTTATTTTGTAGGAGTACTAAATACATAACAAAGGAAATCACTGCATGACCCAACTTACCACAGTCAGGACCTTCCTTGTCATCTGTCACAATGTACTGGTGACCATTAGATTCCAGCCATTCTCATATGCCCAAAGCATTCTCAACACACCCAAGAAAGTTTGGATTCAGCGAAGCACATTCATTGGCTTTATAAAAGACTCCAACAATTTAATTACTTCCTGTAGGTGCCTGAAACATAAGACCATATAAATTAGAAAAATAGGAAGCAGAGAAGAAAATACAATCTTGTTAATGAGAGTGATAATTGAAACTTGATACTGCTTCGGGTTTCAAAATGTTCAAATCCACAGATGGTGTTATTGAAGGGTTTTATGCAAGAGCTTCTAACATTACGGCACATAGATAAGAATAATTGTAAACAAAATCATCCTGGACATCATTCATATATGATATAACCCATTGATCAACAATTGGATTCACCATTGAGGAGAGTCCGAACACTAGTCTTTTACAAAAGCATAAAAGTAGATCAATGATCAAGATAAAGGCCTTTTGCAGAAAAATATCAAGATCAGGAAAAATCAAATCAAAATACAATATGCCTCTGAGAGCTCGAGATAAAGGCACTTTGCAGAAATACATCAAGATCAGGAAAGATAAAATCTAACACAAAAAAGAAAATTATTATCTTCACATTAATAGGATACTTTCTGAGAGCACAAGATAGGAGATAAAGGCCCTTTGCATAAACATATCAAGATAGGGAAAAATAAAATCAAAACACAATATGCCTTTGTCAGCCCAAGATAGAGGGCCTTTGCAGAAACATATGAACATCTGTAAAATAAAATCTAACACAAAAGAGAATTATTATCATGATATTAAAAGGATAAAGTATCTTATTAATGTCATAACTAGTTTGGTTTGTGGGAGATGACATGAATAAATGTAAAAAAAATGGACCTGGACATCATTCATATATGATATAACCCTTCGATCACCAATTGGATTCACCATTGAGGAGAGTCCGAACACTAGTATTTTACAAAAGCATAAAAGTAGATCAATGATCAAGATAAAGGCCTTTTGCAGAAAAATATCAAGATCAGGAAAAATCAAATCAAAATACAATATGCCTCTAAGAGCTCGAGAGAGAGGCCCTTTGCAGAAACACATCAAGATCAGGAAAAATAAAATCTAACACAAAAAAGAAAATTATTATCTTGACATTAACAGGATACCTTCTAAGAGCACAAGATAGGAGATAAAGGCCCTTTGCAGAAACATATCAGGATAGGGAAAAACAAAATCAAAACACAATATGCCTTTGTGAACCCAAGATAGAGGGCCATTGCAAAAACATATCAACATCTGGAAAATAAAATCTAACACATTTCATGACCGAAGAAAACTGTTGAAACCAATTTCATGACCGAATATGTGGTTATAGGGGCAGGGCAAGGTAACCTACAGAGATTGTGCCTTAAAGATCTTATAACGGGTAGCACTAGAAACTTGGAACAACTGATGGAATTGAAAATTGAAAACATGCGTTTAGGTGATAGAGGTTTGATGGCTGTTTCAAAGTGCTCAAAGCTGGAAGTATTTTATTTGAGCAGGGTGTCTGATTGTCCTGATCGAGGTATTTATGCAGTTGCAAATGGATGTAGGAAACTTAGAAAGGTGCACCTTGATAGTGGCAAGTCCAAAAGAATTGGCGAGGAAGGGTTACTGTCCATTTCAAACAAATGTCATCAGATGCAAGAAAAAACGGCCTACGTGGCCCTCATGCAGTGAAGAAAGAGACATTTCGTCCTCTTCGGACCTCGTCAAAACCCTTCTCCCTTCTTTGCATGTCCGCCGCCCTCCTCTGTAGCAACTCCACTGCGCCCTCCTCAACACCTGCACCCTCCTCTGCATCAAACGCAGAAACGTATTAGTTATTAATTAAACCGTTGATTTCTAAATCTTAAAAAACCTTAACCTATTATTATTAATTAAACGGCTGATTTCTCTCCAATCGTCTAACATTACATCTAACGGCTATGATTAAGACACAAAGACATTTGAGGGGTTCATTTCAAAGGAAAACGCCTTACAGCATAAATATAAAAATTACACTATAAATATAATGTTATAGTGTTGAAATTAGAAATTTATCTTTAAAAATATAATAAAAATATTTTATTTTAAAATAAAAACTATAATATTTATAAGTTACTATAACATATATTTGTGCATGTCTAGATTTGTCTGGCGTGAGTAATCCATAGATTTTTTGAACATAATTAATTTTTTGAAATATATATATATGTATATATATATATATATTAATTACAACAAACTGAAATTGGAACTTTATATAAGTTGAGTCCAAAGCAAGATTTATTTATGCATTAGGGTTGGTATGATCTTATGAATTAGAAAAAAACAGAATTTTTAAATTTTTATATCTATATTTGAGGTATAAATAATGTTAGGTTAATTTTGATATAAATAAAATATTAATTTACAGAAAATAAGACTAAAATATTTTGAAAAGAAAATAGAAATGAAATAATTTCATGTAATATTAATTTTTGAATCCAATGAAATTATGATCATGTAAACTTGATTAATAATTTTTAATAGATTTTAATATGATTTTATTAAATAATCAATACATAATAACTATTAATATTAGTTGAGAACAAAATTAGAACAATTCTTACCACTAGTAACATTAACTATTAATTAACATCATAGTATGAAATTTGATAAGGAATATCGTAAGTTCTCTTCAATACAGACCACATTATATTTCAAAAATACTATATATATTCATATATATAAAGCTGAACATTTCACTTTCAGATGATTGTGTCCAACGTTGGTGATGATGTGGTGGCAAGATAGATAATTAATTATAGATTTTGGAAAGGTTTCCACCACCTCCTCACTTGGCAGCATGCATTAATCTCCTTCAATCCATCAATATTTCTCGTAAAAATTTCCATTTCAAACACTCAAATATGCTCTATCACTTCTATCTCCTTACTGGTCACAAAACTCATCTATATCGCCTCCCTTTTCTCACTTTCACTTGAGGGTTCCTGCATGGATTTTCTCTCATGCTCACTAAATCATACAACAAGGGATATTCCTTATTAATTATGGGATATTCCTTATTCATTGGAGGTCTTTATAGAAGATTTCGGTTTTTTCTTTGGGTTGCATTTTGTCTACCCTAGCTGTTGGAGCGCCTTTGTCCAATATGACTCTTCTATTTGTAATGATGGCCTACTAGGGTGTTCATTATCATTAGGGTGACCTGGATTGAGTGGGGATTGGAGACTCGAGAGCCTGTTTTTTTGAGTCATTCACATGATTTTTAGGTCCATGTTCTCATTGACACTCAATTTGAGAATAATTTCATGGAAGACAAGTTTTACATTAAATATGAAGGAATTTTGGATTCAAAGCTTCTCGAAAATCTTTTTGGCTGAATTCTTGACACTCGGAATACCAAAGGGTTACATAAGCACTACCTACATATAATGTATTTATATCGGCACATGAAGGTTAATCATGAAAAGTACTTGTGGATAGATGGGATGCAATGGATAACATTATGGAAAAACTGAATGAATTGAAGATGTTGTTGATGGTGTTAGAAGACCATCTCCCCACATAAAAATAGGTGTTCATCCAAGCTTGGTAACTACACAAAGAAAAGTAGTAATGAAGGCTAACCACAAAATTGGAAAATTCCTTCTCTTTATGAATCCTAGGTTCCTTTTGTTGGTTTCTTTTTCATAAATGTTTGGCCATCAATTTTACTACGTTAACAATCTCTTGGATCTTTTTTTTCTAATGGGACATCTTTTGTTTATAGTGGATTGTGTTTAGTCTTATGCATGCAATCAAAAACTATGGTCACTTCCTCATCTATTCAGTGAGTTGGTTTCCCTACTATATGGGCAACTCTTAACTTCTATAGTTTAATGCTTCACCCATTAATTTTTTTTGGAAAATGAATGAAAAGCAATTAGTTAATCTGCTTTTTGTTTCGCAAATGGTAGTTTAGGGAGAATTACCTATAGCTAATATAATTTTGTAAATGATCAAATGGAAAATTTAACTAACAAAAATAAATGAACATTACACATGCATATGTCAAAGGGAAGCTAATCCTCATCCATTGTTATAATACTATTTTGAGAGAAAAAATAATAAATTATATTAATATTGAAGATTAATAAATTTCCTATAAGATAGATGGTTTCAATTTCTCTGGAGCGACGATGATGGAGATCCAGAAGACGTTGATGAAGGACCTTCCCAGCTCCATCAAAGTATCCGCCGACGGCTCCGTCCTGCGTTACGATCGCCCAGTGACGCCCCCATCCGCGGAAGTGCCATTTGAGGGCGCCAGATCGAAAGACATCGCCATTGATGTGCCCAGGGGCGTGTGGGTTCGCCTCTTCCTGCCGGATGAGGTTCCCCTCACCCAGAAGCTGCCGCTGCTTTTCTACTTTCATGGAGATGGATTCTGCTTCGGCTCCACCGCCTGGGAAAACGATCACTTACTCTGCTTCGGCTCCACCGCCAGGGTGCGGTTAATCTCCATCGACTACTGTCTGGCGCCCAAGCACCGCCTCCCCGCTACCTACGACTGTTGCCATGTGATCGTATGGGTCGCCCTCGGCGGTGGTAAGGCGAAGCCCTGGCTAGGGTAGAACGCCGATTATTTGTGGAGTTTCAGAGCCGGGGATAGCGCTGGTGACAACATCGTTCACGCTGGTGGCTCGAGGATTCTTGCATGCAAGGTTGAGGGGTCGCGGGCTGTAGATCCGACCCACCTGAAAATCGTAAGGCCCAATCTTGACAGATCTGGGCCGGATCTACCAGATCTGAGAGCCATACATTGTAGATCTGGGCCGGATCTAACTGTTTGGAACAAGATCCAGGATTATACAGCTCCCAGGAAACAGTTCGGAAGGAACAGGCAGCGGTTGAGAAGAGGGTGCACAGATCCCTGCGATCCAGTCCATATCCGAGCACAGAATCGATGTTCTCGGATTTCTCTGCTCTCGACTCAGCAGATCTGGTCCTCTTTCACCCTAGCGCAGTGCTTTTCTAGAGGACCCACAGATCCCTTCAAGGCAGATCCGCGTGGGGGAAAAATTTATCTCAGGCAGAAGATTTCTTCTCACCTGCGGATCCCCCTGCGTCAAGAGGCAGAAGACTCAAAAGACTCTGGTCCCAAGCTGCTCCAGAAATCTTCTAAAAATTCCTCTGCCCCCTTTCAGATTCAAATTGTACAGATCTCTGGCAAAACCGTCATGCAATGGGTAAATCCAACAGATCTAGTACAAAATCTCAATGCTAATCTGAAGCATAGGCTTGGGATCCCCTCAGCCCTTCAGAGACGTATCTTTCAAGGTAAACAGCTCAAAGACTTACTTCCTCTCTCTTCTTACAGCATAAAGAGCAACAACTCTCTAGTGTTTTCCTTTCGTTTGAGAGGAGGAGCTGCAGGGCAATCCTCTTCTGCTCCTCCAAACTCCTACAAAGCTGCAGTCTGCCCTGAGAGGCCAGCAACCCCGGAACCTCTCAAACCCAAGCCTTTTTTGGTTGACAAATTGGAGGAAGTTCCCTCTGTTGAGATTTCCTACCCTGATCTTGCAGACGACACCCAAAAATTTTCTGAAAGGGCCATCATCTGCAGATTCAATGGGCTCTGGCCGCGCTCCAAGGATCTTTATGACTGGATCAAGGAAAACTGGACTGACCGTTGCAAAGTTTATTTCTGTGCAAAGGGATATTTTATAGTGTTGTTCGATGACCTCAAGCACTGCTACAACACCCTGGACGAAGGACCTTGGTTCATGGGCCCAGCTGGCCTCTTCCTAACTCCATGGTTTCCAGACTTTGACCCAGCTTTAGCAGTCATCACTAAAGCCCCGGTATGGATCAGACTCCCAAATCTCCAAGTTCACCTATGGCGCACAGAAGTATATAAGCAAATCGGCAATGCCTTGGGTCGCTTTCTAACAGGAGATTACCAGAGAGAGAGGCAAGGGCTCTATACATATGCCAGAGTTTGTGTGGAGCTTGATTTAAGCAAGGGATTTCCAGAATACATCAATCTCAAGATCAAGGACTCTATCTGAACCCAGTATATAGAGTACGAAAACACGGCCTTCCGATGCCGCCATTGTCACCTAACAGGGCACCTGCACAACTCCTGCCCATCGCTGTCAGCAAGAACGAAAAGGGGCCTCTTCGCTCATTCCAAGCCCAAGAGTTGGGCTCCCTGTCCACTGCCGCCAGCTGGAAGCTCCCACTCCCCAAGTATGGAAAAGGAGGAAAGCGAGTCAGAACTAGATCAGACGCCTCAGCCGATGGATCCGCCCCCGGACAATATGGGGCACACCCATGTCACAGCTAGCTCCCAGAAACGTCCCCATGAGATTTCTTCCTCCAAATCAGAGAAGGAGTCCCTGGAGACAGAGAACTCCAGCCTTCAAGTTGTCCTAGCCCATTCTCCCCATGATGGCTGGACAAAAGTTAACAAAAAGAAAGGGAAAAAACATTGTGGTGCAGTTTCTGACCCGCTGGGGTAACAGCCTGATAGTTAGTCTTTGCTTTCGAATCTTCTGTTGCAGCTCTGAGATTGTTTCCTTCCTCCGAGACCGAGGTTGATGAGTCCATCATTTCCGGTCTGTCGGTCTCTTGCTCTTCCTATAGCTCTGTGTTCTGTGTTGGTATCTTTCCTCCGGGACCGAGGTTGATGCATCCATCATTTCCGGTCTGCCGGTTTTTGCTTTTCCTGACTGTACTATATTTTACTTAATAGATTTAGTCTTTACCAAGAAAAAAAAAAAATAAAAATTCCTATAAAATTACAACAAATTGAATTTATACTTTTATCTTATTTTAAGAAATATTTTATATTATTTTATTATTAATAGAAAGAAATATAAACTAACAGATATTTTTTTTTTTTTTTAAATCAGTGATAATTTAAAATTGATTTATTTAGCCCACAAGGTGTAGTTCAATTGGCTATTACTTGTAATATATAAAAAATGACATTCAAAATTCAAATCCTTGTAAATCAAATAAAAATTTAATTTAATATAATAAATTTTTTACTAAAATTTGATTATTTTTACTTTAAAACGTTTTATTAAATACATAAATCAATTCAAATTCAATAAAACTCTCTTTCGAACTTCAAACCATCCACCAAATTTAATTAAAAAAATATATTAATATATTTTTTAACTTGAAAATAGGTACTTAGTCAATACTATTTATTTTGTACCCGTGGAAAGCCATATTCTCTTAATTTGAAAATATATTATTAATCAAGACTATAATTAAGGAAACGGTAAAGTCAAATTCAACTGAATTTCCTTTTAAGAACAAACATTTACACCGTCCAAGTTTAAAAAAGAAGGCGATCCTGGACCAGCGGAACGCCTTTACAAAAGGGGACCTCCTCACGTGTCACATTTATACGGACCTTGGCTTTAAAAGGTGCGATTCTGAACAAGCGGGGCCATCAAGAAATTAACCTTGTGTGTGCGACTAAGAAAGCTAATACACTCATTATGCGTCTTAAAAAAACAAACAAATAAACATAAAAAATAAAAAGAATTATACATTGTTAAAAAGAATTATTTATTTAAAACTTAATAAAACATATTTAATTTCAATAAATATTAATCGCAATATATATAAATATATAATGCACCGAAAATGTCGATGGGGATATATGTATCCCAATGGGCTAGAAGCATGGCGAGTAGTTGATCCTATTAAAGAAACACCTAGGGAGAGTGAGTAATTGATCATGTTAAAGCAACACCTATATCAAAAAGACAAGGAGCACCCCCAAAGGCACTAGCAATATATGTCCCTTTCACGAATGTTCCAATCATGAATGAAATATGTGTGTCCATCATTAATTATATATGTAATTATGCCTCACCTCGATTAGCATTTGTTTACATGGTGTTTTAGTTGGATATAACACAATTTAATTATTATTATGTACATATAATTGATATTTTTATAATTCATTTGAAACTAATTAATTTATTCATTTAAACAATAGATTTCCAAATACAAGGATAAATATATACTTATTTTAGATTTAAACTTGAATTTTTTAAAATTTAAATATTTAAGTTATAGAAAAATTGTCCACATATTTTATATACATATTGATGGGTGTTACATGAGCATATTGATGGGTGTTATACAACTCATGGAGGTATATATCCATAAAATTATTAAAATGATTGTATATATATACTGCACATGAGCGTATGAAGCGGCGATCGGGGCAGTTCGTTTGCATGCCCCCGACTGCGATTGAGTCCTGCAGAGTTGTGGTTGTAGCATATTATGCTCCATGGAAACCCCGATGCTGGAATTTCATATTTGGTTTGATGTGACCGCTGTCAGCATGTTCTGACAGGTATGTGTACTAATATATATAAAAAAAGGGCCCATAATGCTTCTGTAAGGAACTAGCCCCTCCCATTATATATATATATATATATAAATATTTGGTGTACACACTCATTGGGTATTTATCTATTATAAATTTATTAATTTATTAATTTTATATAATAATATTTTATATTTAATATGTTTCTTTTTTCTATACAAATATTTTTCTTTGGATTGAGTATAAATCAGTTTAGATTTGTTTTAGTCTTGGATTTAGTACTTAGAGGGATCAAATTCCTTGAGATAAAAACCTTTTTCAAAGTGAAAGAGATTTTATCCATCTTGGCACGTGATAAATCGAGGGTTAAGATGGATCTAGGATGGTCTTGATATACACACATACCATATCTAGGTTGGATCCATCTCTCGCTCTTCCTCCCCTCTTTCTCCCTCTTCCCTCTTGCTCTACTTTCTCCCTCCCTATCTCATTCTCTCTCTTGTGTCCTCTCTCTCTTCCTCTCTCTCTCTCTCTCCCTTTCTCTCCCACGTCCCGTTGCCACCCCCAACCTACCCCCGTCATCTCTCTTTCTCTATCATCCAACTTTGTCACTATCTCCCTCCCCCTCTCCTTCTCTCTCCCCCTCTCTCCCCCTTTCAACTTTATGTCCCCCTCTCTCTCTCTCCCCTATGTATTCCCTCCTCTCCTCTCTCCCTCTCTCTCCATCTCTCCGTTGTCACTCCCTCTCTCTACCTCTATGCCTATATGTCTTTATTCTTCCCTGCCTCTCTCTTACCCTCCAACTCCATCTCTCTCTCCCCCTCCCTCTCTCCTCTCTCTCTTCATTCATCTCTCTCCCTCTCTCTTACATCTCCCTCTCTCTCTCTCTCCTTCGTGTCACTCTCTTTTCTTCTCTCCCCCCTTTGTTTCCCTACTCCATCTCACTCACACACTCTCTCTCTCACTTTTCTTGCCTCCACCCTCTATTTCCCTACTCCATCTCACTCACTCTCTCTCTATCTCTCTCCTTTCTTCTCTCCCCCTCTATTTCCCTACTCCATCTCACTCACCCTATCAGTCTCTCTCTCACCTTTCTTCTCCCCCCCTCTATTTCCCTACTCCATCTCACTCCCTCTCTGAGTCTCACTCTCTCTCTATCTCACCTCGCTTCTCTCCCCCATGTATTTCCCTACTCCATCTCACTTACTATCTCACTCTCTCTCTCTCTCTCTCTCTCTCACGCCTTTCTTCTCTCCCCACTCTATTCCCTACTGCATCTTACTCACTCTCTCACTCTCTTTCCCTATCCATCTCACTCACTCTCTCTCTCTCTCTCTCACACACACATTTCTTCTTCCCCCCCTCTATTTCCCTACTCCATCTCACTCACTCTCTCACTCTCCCTCTCTCCCCGATCCCCCCATCCATATGACGAAGAATTTGCGTTGTATGTCATGAATGCTATATGTATTGTCTACAATATTTTACATTTTAATTCTCTGTACTCCATCTCACTCACTGACTCTCTCTCTCTCTGTCACCTCTCTTCTCTCCCCCCTATATTTCCCTACTCCATCTCACTCACTCTCTCACACACTCTCTCTCTCTCTCTCACATACACACCTTTCTTCTCACCCCCCTCTATTTCCCTACTCCATCTTACTCACTCTGTCACTCTCTTTCCCTATCCATCTCACTCTCATTTTTTCTCTCTCCTACTCTCTCTCTCCCCGCTCCCCATGCATGTGACGAAGAATTTGTGTTGTATGTTATGAATGCTATATGTAATGTCTACAATATTTTACATTTTAATTCTCTCTACTCCATCTCACTCACTCTCACACTCTTCCCCCATCCATATGACGAAGAATTTGCGTTGTATGTTATGAATGCTATATGTAATGTCTACAATATTTTACATTTTAATTCTCTCTACTCCATCTCATCACTCTCTTTAATTCTCTCTACTCCATCTCATCACTCTCTCACTCTCCCCGCTCCCCCCATCCATATGTCAAAGAATTTGCATTGTATGTTATGAATGCTATATGTAATGTCTACAATATTTTACATTTTAATTTTCATTGTGAAAAGAGTTATGGTTTTTAGGAAATGTGGTACTAATATTGTATAGTATTGGTCCATGGTATTGTAACAAAACCTATGCAAGATAATAATATCCATGGTAAAGTGAGGGTTGATATCCATGATTAAGAAACTTGTTATATTGTAAGTTTATTATAAGTGTTAAGTTTTGATGTTCTTATTAATTAAATTTAAATATAGTTATAGAGTCATTATTAGTCTTGATCACTATTAGTTTAGCATTAATCAATATAAATTATAATATTTAACTTTGAAAAACTAATCTAATTTTATACTGTGTACATGTTCATGTAATAGACTTTAGAATGAGTTTCAGAGATGAGAGATGAGTGGAAATAAAGCTGCAGTGTCCCTCTCACGCTTTAAAACTGAAGCCGACATGGACCATTGGAGTGGATAATTTTTTATAAGGAACCAGACAAACTAGCCGCGAAATCAGGGAATATTAATATTGAGAGTAAGGATTTCATAAAGAAGGCGAGGCCCTGTCCCCTTTCTCTCTCCAATGTTAACTGATTTCGTCTCTCTTAGCAGTTATTTCATACTGCGTCACCGAAGTAATAATAGTTAAAAATTCGTCGAAAAAGATTCATTGAACTGAGAAGGTTAAGTTAACTTGGATAAGAAAGAATATTATAAGAACATTCACTTTGAAAAGCAGAAAAAACTGTTGTGGCGTTCGGGAATAGAAATGGCATCCAAAGGCTTTGTTTTTTATGCACTGCGCGCCTCTCTTGACTGCGTCCCGGTCCCGCGAAACCTTTAATCATGCCGCTGGAAAAGAAACACCTGAATTAACTAACCGATTCATCTTGATTTCAACCCAGCAAATCCACATATTTATATCGGTGGAATAATGCCGCAAATTTTCTATTTGCAATTATGTTACTGATTACCTATATTTGGTTGCCCAATTCTCCAAGCACACGGATTCAACATGTAAAATATATTTTATTGCTTTTGTGAGGTTGGATTAAATATGAGATGAGCTGCAATTACTGCTTACTCTCGCGAAAGGACTGCAGCGAATCCTCCACTCCCAGGCCATACTTTCACTGGATAGGCACAGTAAAGTAACGTCACTATTTTAGTAGCCATGCTCTATGGTCGCGCTGGGCTAACGAATCTCCTAAGAAATGGCCGCAAGCATTTGAGGCCTGGAAATACCCATCTATCGAGAATAATATACACAAACCCATATAAACTCTGATATGATATGCACTTAGAATTTGCAAACATGAGGCTGCATATTTTAATTTCTCACTTTCTTAAAATTGTGATATTTGATATAGAGGCCACTTGTGTAATCCCCAGATATACAACTTCGCTTCCCTAAACAGAAATGGATCTTGCATTCTCAATGCATCTAGCAAAGCTTTGTTTAGATGCAATACTGTTATTGTTACACGTAGACACAAAATGTGAGCCGGCTATACAATGCATACTGTTCTTACTACAGAAGCCATAAACATAGCTTGCATCTCCAGTGCTGCAGCTATATTCAGGTCCCCTTTATAAGAAACGGCGGGGTGATGAATTCGACACATGGATCGTTGGGTTTCTGTAATGGGTACGGAACATTGTGCCAGGTATGGGTGGAAATCATTATTCCATGCCCTTCCACGTGAGAGTTCTACGTACCAGTGGAAGCAGCCACGGCCTTCTGCGGCACAAATCAGTGAAGCCAAGGACTTCAGTAAAGGGCCTGTGGCATTCAAAACCCAGACGAAAAAAGTGACAAGGTCAAACTAGGTTAGCTGAAGGGCCTGTGGCATTGGAAACCTTGACGAAAAAGACACGAACGTCAAACTAGGTGGGAATCAACTACGTTGATTAATTTCTCACTGTTATATTTTTTTGCCAGATTTTGGTGAGAATTTCAACAAAATGTTTTTAAATAATGAATCTATACCGGTGAGGATAGTTTGAGGATAATTTTTAGATAGAAGAGGAATGACAAAATGTTTTTATCATACTTTATTTTTTATCTTTGTTGGTTTAAATGAGTTTGTAATTCATTTAGGTTTGAGGATAGTTTGAGGATAATTTTTAGATAGAAGAGGAATGACAAAATGTTTTTATCATACTTTATTTTTGATCTTTGTTGGTTTAAATGAGTTTGTAATTCATGTAGGTTTGTATTCAGCATCTGAAAAACCATGAAACACTGAAATTGTCAAACAACTTAAATTTGTGTGGCTGGCCTATTCTAAATAAGTTAGATATTCCAAATACAATTCATAGTTAATAATCAGAATACCTAAGTAGAATATAGTTCATAATCAATTTCTTCAACTTGTCCGGACGATGAACCACACTGGTTGGTTTGAAATGCCTCCACAAATGACATATCATGTGATTTACGCCGAAAAATCTCTCATATTAGGATCAAAAAAGTCTCAATTCAACAATCAATTTTCATATTAAAAAAATATGGCTTTTTCCATTCTTCAAAATAAATAATTGTCATTAATTATCAAATTAAAAATTTAAAATATAATTTAAATATATTTTTTTCATTAAGTTGCTTAAAAATCCATGATATTTATTACATTTATTAAATTTATTTAATGCCATTCAATAAAGTATTTTAAGAAAAAATAAATTTTAATTAAAAAATTGTATTATTCCATTTCAATAAAAGCCAAATTTAGAATAAGTAAATTAAATAAACCTCTCATTTATAATTAATTTAGGTAATTTTTATTAAGGTTTATTTTTATTATTAAGAAAATATCATTTTTGTTTTTAAAAATTATCAAATTATAAAATAAAATTAATAATATGTTTTTAAAAAATAATTATTAATTACAAAATCAAATTATAAATTCAATTGAATTAATAAGATAATCTTCAAAAATTAATTATTAATTATAAATTCAGTTGATTATAAATTAATAGGAAATTTATTAATCTTCAATTTTTAATATAGGTTTTTTTCTTTTCTTTTCAAAGTAGAATTACCTGTTTAATGTATACATGTGTACTATTATTTTTTTGTTAGTTAACTTTTCCATTTGATCATTCAAAAATTTATAATAGCCATAGGGACTTATGCCTTTCTAGCTTACCACTCCATAAATCAAATATAAACTAACTTATTGTGATTTATTCATTGTCTAAAAAAAATGATAGGTGTTAAAAGAGCATAGCTCAAGCGATATGGCACACATTTTTGTTCCCAACTGTGGCGAGTTCAAATCTTTGGAGACATGTTGTAATTTGAAATATTATGTTCTACTTGGTGAAATAGAGGCAGTCATATTACAAAGTTATCGATTTCAAATAGATGGTGATGAGTTTCCCTTGTAGTAGGAAAGTCATAAAAAAGATTAATAACATAGTACACTAGATGAGTTAGCCTTAATTATTACTTTCTAGTGTCATTATCAAGCTTGGAGGCAAGCCCATTTTTTTATGGGGAGATGGCCTTCAACCTCCATCAACAAAATCTTCACTTCATCCATTTTATCCAGAATGTTATCCATTACATACCATCTGTTCATGAGGACTTTCCCTAGAATAAGCATCACGTGCCAATATAAATTCATGATATACATGTACTAGTTATGTCAGCCATTTGTATTCCAAACTTCAAGAATCTAGAGAATATTTGAATCCAAAATTTCCTAACATTCAATGCAAACCTGATCCTTGATGACAACAATCCTGAACTGGGCATCAATGGGAACATGGCCCTAAAAGTGTCATGTAAAAGTCTTGACATGAAAACAAGCATTTAGGCCTCCAATTCCCATTCACCCAATGTTGACTGGGCTGATGACTTGATTGGTCATACAGGTGACATGGTACTGACATCAACATTTGATTGAGCAATACAGTGTGTAGTAAAAACCAATCATGCGCTAGCATGTGGCAAGTCGTACATGCTGTGTTGGAGGAATTTTATTGGTTGTTGATTTTTGTGGTGGACCAATCATGAAGCGCCATGTGACCTAATGGAGGGCTCCATGTGGCCCTCGATTTCTATGTAAAATACTATTGAGTCAACTGACAGACACAACAGGGTTTGGCCCTGAGACCTCCAGTGAGTTAACCAAGTTCCTTACCATTCTGCCAACTGTGTTCCTCCTTATAGCATATGGTCCATTTTGATTTATTGTGTAATGCTTTAATGTGTTGGGGGGCACAGGTCAGTGAGCTTTCCTAACCAGCCCTGGCACCCGAACATATTATATAGCGTGACCACAATACAAAGGCTGTTTGGGTGGGTGGTTATCTCGGCCCCTTGTCCCATTTGTTGGCCACAACCAGGCACATAAACAACAATGAGCAGATGGGGTGGGGGGGTAAGACCTAGAACCATTTTTCACTTATGCAATGAGACCACAAGTATGACAATCCACAGAGCATTTGGAGGCTACGACGAGTGTGTGGCCCAGCCCCGAGACATACGAAACATGAAGTTACCTAGGATAGAGTGTTGGACAGTGTGTGGCCTATATTCTGTGGCCCTAGCATGTTCAACCCATACGACCAAAATAGAGGGCTAAAAAATTGACATTAAGGCGTAATTGCATGTTTTAATCGTTTGATAATTTGCATCATTTGCAACAAAATCAATGTCAATCCCAAGTCAAATTATCGCCCAATCAGCCTGCCAAAGGATGATTTTTTTGCTTCATTAGGAAGTTTTGTAAATTTATAGGACATATAGCAAAGAAATGGGCAAGGAGGCCTATCTTGGGCACGTTTCACCCTTTTTAAGACCAATAAGAGCCTCTGTAAGATTTTTGGGTGTTTTGGACACAATGGAAGCATTATTTTTATGACTTGAGTATTGTATGTCGAACATTTTTTAAAACCAAGTCCTTTGTGTTGTAAACAAAGACTATTTTTGGCTTCTTTAAGGCCATATGAAGACCTTTTTTGGCACATAAAGAGCCTAGAAAGGCGTTTTTTAGCCTTCCGTACACATCTGCAACAATTGTTTGTTCATTAGAGTAGTGATTGTCAGTATATTCTCAGTATGATTGTGGGAGAAGACCATTTCAACACTTCATTATCAGGTGATTAAAATTTATGCTTGTTGATCTCAAAATGAGTAAGAGGATCTATTTCCACATTCAGTGAGAGATATCTTTTCTTTTAGCGCCATCATTTATTTTCTAAAGCGATTCAACTAATGAGTAGGAGTTCAAATTTTTCTTTTAAGGAGAAACAATGCCACTCTAGAAGGAGATTTACTCTATGAGTTAAAGTTTTGTAATGTACTCTTTTTGCTCCCGGGATCAATAAAGCAGCTAAACATTGTAGCAGGGCCCAGACCCATAGTCCACACTTGAAAAACTTGGTTGTCACTTTGTTGTTCTTTTCTCTATTTTCATCATCTTACATTTCATATGATTTTGTTTTATCTTTAAGTTCATCTAAAACTTAACTATTCACTTTTGAATAATTTATGATCTCAGTGATCGTTTGAAGGCAAAAAATTATCAAAACTTGCAAATTGTGAGAGGACGATCGAAATTTCAAATCACTGATATCAGAGTAGGTTCTAACTAGATCACAAACATGGGAAAAAAGTTTGAAGAAAGTAGGGCTCCTAGAATTGGAATAGAGGAATTCTTCTCTTTAAGTTGAGAACATCGAACTAATAAGATAGCTCGAAGCAGCAGATGATCAGAAGAAGAAGTTGCGCATGATGTTGGAGAATATCATTGAAATGTAAACTGGGGAATGTTTAGTTATTGAAGCTTCCCCCAAGACATGACAATTTTTTGGTCATGTGATGACTGATGTTTATACCCTTTTTTAGTTGAAGTACACTACTTATATTTTAACACAGGAGTAGTTTTCTTGAATCTTCATCTACCACTTCATTTACAGAAGAGAAGAAGGAGGAGATGGCTAAGATTCAGGAAGAGGACCAAGAGTTGCAAGTAGAAAAGGACATAAAACATACTTCATGTTCAGTTTATTCACTTAAAAATGATAATGCTTCTTTTGCATAATTTGAGAAACATACAAAGGGTATCAATATGAAAAATGTGATACAATGGTAAGGGTCCTGGAATTCATAGTCATGGGATCATTAAAATCCTATTGAGGGTAGAAAATAACCTTAACATGAAGGATTAGGATATGTTCAAGAAGAAGTTGGAGAATGTTTGAAAACTTCAATGTCGAGCAATTCTTCAAGTCTGAAATTTGTGAAGAAAGAACTCTTGCAAGTTGAAGGTTTATCATATCATGATGATGACATTGATGGGGAAACATATCCAAAGAGAGATGAGTGCTGCAAAGGAAGAACTAAGTCAAGTTCTCCTCATCAACCAAGTTCTCCTCACCATAATCATAATGCAAAGGACAATTATAAAAGTTATAAATGTCATGATCATTCAAAATCCTTCTATGACTATAAGCATCATAATGATTTCAATATTTTTTTGTGGAATGTCATCCCTTGTACTTTTTTCATGCACCTAACCGTTCTGTAGCCAAGTGCCAAAAATTAAAATAAATGGTTGAGAAAGCAAATATGTTGACTAGAAGTGAGATGAGGAAGGAGGATCCTCTTCCAAGTCTAAAGAATCTTTTGCCAAGAAATTCCCATAAAAATTTTGTACCTATTGCAATATAAGTAGGAATTGGATTGATAAATGTTGGAAGATTCATCCACATCTTCATCCATATAAGAAAAAATAGTTTATAAAATCACCTGAGAAAGAGAAGGAAGACGAACATGTTAGGAACACCATAACCATCCCCAAAATAGCTCCAAAAGAAAGTGAAATGTAGAAAGAAAACAACCTACACAAGTTGGGTAAGAAATGGTTAGACTATTTGTGTAGTTAAATACTTCATTTCCTTTGTATTCCCCATGACGCATATCCCGAGAGTTGGGTATTTTGTAAAATTGATGTTATGAATTAATCACTTATATGCAACCATATTTTATTTGACATTTTACGTTACCTTGGCTTGTTAATGAGTCAATTCGTATGGAATTTGAGAGTCGAATTTATTACAAATTGTAAAAAAATGCATCTCCCTTGTGTATATTGTGATAAGATTCCTAAAAATTTGGATGAGCATTTGCATTACAACCAACATTTCTACATTCATGTGAAACACTTATCTATGAAAATATCTCCATTCGAAGCTTGCTTGTGTTTTTTTCCAAAGAATCCTGTGGATTCCATCTTTGGTAAATGTATTATAGTAGGTGGATATAGTGATGTGGACAAACCCAAGAATTTGATTGAAAAAATTTATATAGTACACCAAAGAGTAGAAGCGTAGCTCTAGAAAAACAAAGAAAAGTATAAAGCAAGGCATGAAAAACATCAAGTTTATCATGATTTCCACATAGAAATTCAAGTTTGGTTGTGTATGACAAAGGAAAGATTTCAAGGTGAAGGTAAAAATCTCAATTCAATTAGATATGGTCCTTTTAAAATTTTGGAGAAGATTGGTAATGAAGCTTTCTGATTAGATTTTCCACTTTATATGCCAAGTTATTTTGTTGTGAATGTGGAAAAATTGAGATTGTATGAGCCTATAGTTATTGATGATCATGAAGAGAATGTTCACATTCAATATATTGAAGATTTTTCTCCTAAATATTTAGATGATTTGCAAGAAGAATCAATTCTTGGCAAGAGAATCAGGACTTGACACAGAGGCAATGTGGAGTATCTTTGAGTGGGGCTCAAGAGTACTAATCTAAGTAAAGTAATGTGGAACGAGATCGAGAAAGTGAGGAAGTTGTACCCTCACTTACTTGCTGAGTAATAACAAACTTTTGGTGGTCCAAGAGCTTCTAGTGGAGACGAATGATCCAAGGAATAAAAAATAGGCTCAAAAATTGAAGTGTTTAAAATCACTCAAAACTAGTGCCAAATTATAGACCTCATTGTTTTGATTCCAACATGCTTGAATAACCTCAATTCAACACCATATGTGAAAGTTATCGCATTTTCAAGTTTTTGGCAAACAACTAAAAAGTCAAATTGTAGAGTTTATTCAGTTTTTTATTGGGCAAGCCATATAGGTGACAGGATGATGATGTTAGCAATTGAATAAAAAATACGGTGTGTAGTATGGACCAATCACATGTTGACGCATGACAGGTAATACAAACTGCTTTGGTGGAATTTTATTGGCTATTGAGTTTTGTGGTCAACCAATCATGAGGCACCATGTGCCCCAATGGGAGGGTGCCACATGGCCTCTAATGTCTATGAAAAATATTGTTGGCCAATCGACTAACCCAGCGGTGTTCAACCCTGAGACCTCTAGCGAGTTAACCAAGTGCCTTATTGTTCCTACAACTGCGTTCGTTGTTATATCATATCAACCATTTCTATTTATTGTGTAACACTTTTATGTGTTGGGGGATGGGTCAGGGGGCTTGCTTGACTGGCCTTAGCCCCTGGGAATATTATATAACATGATGAAAATACAAAGGCGACAAGGATGGGTGGCTAGCTTGGTCGGTGGTCTCATTTATTACCAATAATTGGGCATATAATGAATGGTGAGCAAAAGGGGTTGGGGCCAATAAGCCTTAGCCCAAGCTTCAACTATGGCATGAGACCACATGTAAGGATATCGATGGAGGGCTTGTATGGTAGGGTAGGCATGTGGCATATCCCCAGGCCATATGGCACATATGCAATCTGGGACAGAGTGCTAGTGGACATGTGGCCTCTTTGTGATGGTTACATGGACTCTCGCCTCTACCCCTAGCCACATTGAGCCCATACGATTGAAACATAGGGCTAAATAATCAACGCTAAGATCTAATGACAAATTTTAATTGTGTTAAAACTTGCAACAATGGAATCAATGTTGATCTTGAGTGAAATTATCCTTGACGGACTTGCCAAAGGATGAGTTCATTGTCTCGTTAGGCAATTTTTTCAATTTGTGGGACATATAGTAGAGGAAGGGGAGAGGAGACCTATTTTGGCCAGGTTAATCCCTTTTAAGCCCAAGAAGAGCCTACATAGGGGTTTTTGTGTGTTCTAAACATAATGACAATATCACTTTTAAGATTTAAATATTGGATGTTGAACAATTTGCCGAGGCAAGTTCTTTTGTGTTGTATATAGAGACACTTTTTGGATCCTTTAAGGCCATATGGAGACCTTTTTTAGCACAGAAAGAGCCTAAACAAGGGTTTTCAAGTCTTCTAGACACATCCGTAGTACCTATTTCTTCATTAGAGCTAACCATTTTAGTATATTCACAACATGATTGTGGGAAAAAACGATTTCAACACTTCATTATGAAGTAGTTGAATTTGTGCTTCTTAATCTTAGAATGAGTACGCGCACTTGTTGCTACATTTAGTGAGATAGTCCTTTCCATTTAGCTCCATCATTTCTTTGCTAAAGTGAGTCAACTTGTGAGTGAGAGTTCTATAAAGGAGAACGTTTCTTTGAGGGAGAATCATAACACTCTAGAAGGAGGTTTACTCTATGAGTCAAAGATTTGTAATGTACTCTTTTTGTTGTTGAGATCATGATTACGAGCTCAAAGTTTGTAAAAAATTCAAAGTGTCATAATTTTGATATGTTCAGCTTTATATTGAAAAGCTCATCATTCTGAATCTAATGGTGTGAATGGAAGTCAAATCCGAGCTCTTATGCAAAGGTTAGAGGCAGTCAAAGCTCAAGGTTGACTTGATGACATGGCAGGCTTGGGATGATGTAACAAAGTCTTCAGTGAATGAGGAGCAGCCAAGTGGCATCCTACCATCAGCCCATTTCATCACAAATCACAGTCACAAGGTGGAAAGGTGTTATAAATTGGCCCCTGACAGGATCCCGACTGTGATTGCAATATCACATATCACAGGTTGGAGGAGGAATGAAAATCGGTCCCCGATGCAGCAGGTTATGATGCGATCGCGTATATCATATTACATAATGTTAGGAATTTGGCCTCCATCATAGTCATATATGTTTCACCACCGATAACCCAAATGCGATATGTTATATGTTGCGGTTTATAACACTGTGGGTCTGTGTTATCACAGAACGCATGTAAGGGTTTGTACGCCGATAGAAAAGTAATTACGATAAGTCCTGGATGTGGGATTTTATATGTTATAGTTAATAATCCTAGTGAGTTCACAGAGCACCTGGTATAAGGGTCTATATGCCGATTGTGATATCCGACAGGGTTCCAAACCCTGACCTTAAATGTCGGACCTGCACTTCGCATGTGATCACTCATCCTTAACTGCGAGCTAGGCGGGATTGACGGTGGAACCACAAATTTTGGTAGAACTGCTTGTTTAGCTGCAAAAAATGAATTTAACTGGAAGTAAGCCAGATTTGGAGGAGGAAATTGTGGGAAGACTGGAAAAGGTCATAACTAAGCCAATTTTCGACCAAATTGGATGCAAAAAGAGAATACTAGGCCATTTTTTGGAATTTTGAACTGACTGGAACATGTCTCAGGATCAAAGGAGCACTTCTAGATAGGATTTTTGTAATGTAAATCCTATGGGTAGCCTGGTCAACTAGAGTGTTGATTCAGTTTATGGAGGAGTTTGAAGGTGGAGATGACCTTGTAGGGGTCTTCCAGCCTCTGTGTGCTTTCTGCAGTAGCCATTACAAAAGTGCTATAATTGTATTTCTTCTTTGCTCTATATGTGTATGGAGAAAGAGGCTTGTTTAAGTGCTTCAAGTGTATTTCTATACTTGTTTAAGCTCTTGGAAGTGGGGTCTTGATTTGAGAACCCTTCTATTGCTGATTGTTTCATGAGTAACTATAGGTTGTCACATATTTAGAGTGAGAATTCTTTGCAGAAGAATGTTTCCTTGAAAGGGAAACGCGCCACTCTTTTCATTAGCACATTTGTGTACTCTTTCTCTGAAGAATTTTGAGCATAAGGAGAAGGGGTCATGCCTTTAGAGCTAATCCAAGGTGATGAAGCCTAGAAGGGGTGAACACATATGTCAATGGCTAGTGTATTATTGTTTGATGCATGCTTCCATTTAGTGTTTTAGTTTCATGTTTTAAGTTTTTCTTCATGAAAC
The DNA here is from genome assembly GCA_000404065.3 of Pinus taeda. Lineage (NCBI taxonomy): Eukaryota > Viridiplantae > Streptophyta > Pinopsida > Pinales > Pinaceae > Pinus > Pinus taeda. The sequence goes on along the minus strand of APFE030633660.1, from coordinate 79,848 downwards.
TATCTTAAGCAGAAACACATAAAATTCATGCTTTTACTTGTTATTTTGGTGTACAACGTGAAGCACATTTTTATATTCTGATGAGGGGAATTAGCATAGCAATACTAATTTTCCCCAATTCACATCAGGTTGGTATCAGATCATGGTTTTTCCTTGTGCAAGGAGGAATTGATTGTTGTTTGCAAGTAAATGTGTTTTGAAGCTCATTGAGGAGAAGGATTTGGAAATCAGAGCAAGATAGTTTCAATCTCTACCTCCAAGTTCTACCTCAAATTGTAGTAGAAGCTTCAAACAAAGTGTGTCCCAAGGAGGGAAGCCAACAAGAATGTAAGAGGATGTGAAGGATTTTAGAAAGTCTTTCTCAGACATGGAAGAAATGGTGAAAGTCCTCTATGAAGAGAGGAATACCAATTTGCAAGGTGAAGGATTTAGATCTCCAAGTGAAGAATGTTCTCCAAGGGAAGAAGGTAACAAGAATGGGGATAAACCACCATCTTCTCCACAATATTCATGTTTTTATACAACTATTATGCAAGATGCTAGTGTAGAAAGTCCTTCAGAGAAGGTAGATGGACAAGTTTGTACCTTCTATCCACATGATGTGGAAGATTAGGTTCTATCAGCACCCAAAACCGAGGAGCTGAAAGAAGAGAGCCGAAGATTCCAAGCGGACACAACTCGAATTAAAAGGGAATTTGAAAACATATTCATATGCTAATCAAAGGATGCAGAAAATGGTAAGAATTTACATTCTTCTTCCTTATGTGAAAGTACTAATGTAAATCATATGCAGCCTTTAAAAAACACAGTAAAGACATTGGATCCAAACTCTGACCAAGATGGGTTACAAGGTAGGAGACCTTGACATAAACCAACAGGGAATCAAAAATCCAATTGCAGCTAAGGAGAGGCCTAAATACGAAGGCTTAGGCTATGTCGCAAAAGAATAATGGTCTTCTAGTGATGGTTCATGGGTCACATGTTCATTTTGTCATAAGGGAGGACATGAGGAGGTAACATGTTGGAGTTTTTACCCATAACTAGTTTCTGCATGGTTCCTCAAGTGTAAGGAGGATTTGAAGGGGAAAATGTCTCCAAATAAAGATGAAAGTGTCGGAGAAGATGGAAATCTTAGTTCTTCAATCCACGCGAGTTCCTCACAAAGGACGACAGAAAGAGGTATAATCGTTCTGTTAATTCGTATGCTTTTCATGATGGAAAACAAAACACAGATTTGAATAACGTGTTAAGGAAAATGTTTTCATGCACCTTTTGCTTTCGATCTAACCATTGAATATATAAGTGCCATAAAAGGAAACAAATCCTCCATAAGATATTTATGTCTACTGGAATTGAGACTGAAAGGAGAAAATCTCATCCAAAGATAAAGGCAAGTGAGCCGAGAGGAGATCAAAATAACTTTTGTACTCAGTGCACTATCGTTGGGCATTGGGTCAAGAAGTGTTGGAAATTGTTTCCACATCTTGTTATTGGGAAATCTAGTGTCTATGCAGAGCTGCTGGGTAGCTATCTTAGAAACAAACAAACTAAAGTTACTTTCGTTTTCCTTTATGAGAACTAGACAAGAGAGGAGAAAAGAATACCAACCTCGATCTTTCGCTTGGTTCCTTGCTTGTTCCTTCTCCCCTCTGACAGATCTTTTCCACTACTTCCTTGATTACTCCGCTTCAAAGAGTACCTGTAAAGTCAAAGCAGCATAATACCTTCACAATACTGGGATCTACAATCATAAACAATATAGGACTAGATATATATTGACCACACAAGTGCATGTATCATCAAACATACAAGAATGTGGAGGAAAACTCGAATAGCTTTAATGATAGAAAGAAGAGAAGAGAGGATTACAACCCATTGATCTGAACCAACGTCATCCTCCCAGCATGAAAGACCTTCTTCACCTCATGAAAAGCTTAGATCACCCAACACTATGATGTTCCACCAGGAAACCAACAACACTTCCTTACAAATGCAAAATTCCAGCCTCTGGATCTCTGGGATGAGGGATCCATATATAAATGTTTGCAGGGTGGTGAGTCAGCTTCTAGGATTTTGATTAGTGTCCACTCTCTGATAGTTCTTGGTTCCACTTAGAGATTCATGATCTCTTACTCATCCCTGGGCAAATTCAGAGAGGCAAGTGTCACAGGAGAAGTTTCTGCAAGATTCCATGATCATCCACCTTGCAACCTGTCTCTGCCATTTGTCTACTCTCGCCCATTGTACCCTACAAAAGGGCTTTTCAGTATGCATCACACTTTTTGCACGTGGCAGGTGAGATGCATCGCACCCTTAGCACTAAGCAGTTTGTATGGTTCCAGTTTTGACCAGTTCCGAGCAGTTTTCCAAGGAGAACTTTTGGGAGATAATGTAATCAGCTAACCTTGTTCCTTTAGGGTGTGAAACAACACTTTTAGGGAGTCATAAGCCCTTGGTTTATGGACATATATGATTGGGTTTGTAGTGCCCAAATATGTCTATAACAATTGCCCCCTAAAGCATGAGGTCATAAATCTTTTGATGTCGGGAGAAATGCTTTATCATGAGGATCCGAGGTTTTCCGAACTGGAAGGCGACCTGTAATAAGATACAATACAATACATTATCTTCATAACATTTTCATGATCTAGCTTAGGCAGGCATTGCCATGCTTAGCTTTATAAATTCATTTTCATGTACATAGGACAGACAACCGTCTGTATGGCAGACTGATGATTTTGATAGAGTCATCATCCTTTGATTTGGATGATCATCTGTGCAACAATGATGTACATTTGATGTCTTTATTTCCCTAAATATATCATAGCCCGAATGGATGAAACTAGATTCGGGGTCTTCAAACTCGTCCAATCTTCGCCTGAAGTACAAGTCGATCCATGTGAAAAGATGTTCTGGAGTCAAACATGGAAAGACATCGCCTGATTACCAGCCAATGATGTGAGCTATTAACAGGCGCAAGAGGAATCACCGATAATGATGATGACCCTCAAGGTATGACAATACGATTCACATGGTGTGACAATGGGACTTGGCGTCGAACACCATGCAAAATATTTCGGTCGAAGGCCATTGATGTAAACCTATCGCCAGAAGTGAGAAACTTGCCATTGAGGCATGCAAGCTTCAAATTACTAAAAGGGTTGTCCCTAGGTCAACTTCTTGGATAATGAGCTGTTGTCGACAAGAAGTGACCCATCGTAGGAGGGCCTTAATGAATCCCACATCTACGACACGGAATAGAGAAAATGATTTTGCGGAGGCGAAAACGATCTAATCATACTGGGTTCAGGGTGAAGGTATTGCAGCAGTTGAGACACAAGCTGGGTTGGTGAATCCTTTGAGTGACTTCTGTTGAACATATCAGTGACACTGAAATGGATTGGTAGCATTAATCCCAAAAATGGATGGTACGGCGGACCAATGGTGATATGACCGGTGAATGGAATAACCCAACCTAACTCAATCGTGGTGACAGAGTGAAAGTGTCATGTTCAAGAGCAACTTGCTACCAATAAAGTTTCTTCAAGTTTTCTTCCCAATTTTTCCCCAGTCATTGCTGACCAGTACCTATTTATTTTTGTCAAGCTTGATGAGGATAACATATGCTTGTTCTATAATTTTCCCTTTAGGAAAACCCGTCGCTATGTTTGAACGAGCCTAGTAACAACGAAACTCATTCTTGTCTGCATGGACAAGTTTGTCGCTATTGGTTTTAATGAGTTTAACGACAAAGAAAACTCAGTCCTTTTTCAATTTTAGAGAGTCTGAAAAGGTATGGAAAGGAAACTCCAGTAATCCTTTTTCATCATATAATCCCTTAACTCCGAAAAAGTACAAAATATACGAAAGGGATGAATTTTCGATAGTTTTAATGAGTCGAACAATACAAGCGCTCGATCTTTTTGTGTAATAATCCCTCAGGTCCAAAAAGATTAAAATCTAGAGGAGGGATAGCACTTCCGATAGCTTTAACAAGCTGGAGAGGCCAATTTCTCGGTAAGCTTTTCATATTTTATGAGTCAGATGAAAAGAGCTTAAAAGAGACTCGTTTTTGAGGAACGAGTGATATTTTTGGGTAGCAGGTGGTTCCGGGTAAGGTTTGGAATTTTGCAATCATGACAGTGTTACGAGGATGGCTAACAGAATCACTCGTCGCAGCTGTTCCTCAAAAGGGTAAACAATCAAATGGAGGCGTATGATCGGCTAAAACAAAGTGGAGGTGATGGTAAGAACACGACCAAGGCTCAAAAGCTGATGATAATGTGTTCGCAATGGTTATTTACCAGAGGTTGGTTCATTTCTTAATGAGCTTAAACTCTGGTGGAACATGTGCTCATTTCTTAGGTTTAATTTTTAACGAGCTTGAACTTTGTGTAAAACTGCTCGTGCCAGTCGTATAATAAGGATGTCTCATCGATAGGTTCAATTTTTAGGGAGCTTGCACCATTTGAAACTTTGCTCCGAATCCTTTCTTTATGTAAGCTAAGAACAACCAATCCTAACAGTCTAAAGGGTTGAGAATCTACAAACTAAGAAAATAAATGGTCGCTTTTCACTTCCATGTGAAAAGGTTTGCATGCCCCCAGGTATAATGAAGTAGAGTCTCTAGGTTACCCTTCAATTTGCAAACAAAGCATTTGCTCTGTCAGGAAAGGCATACCTTTTAATGTACAAAGTAGAGTTTCCAGGTTACTCTTCAATTTGCAAACAAAGCATTTGCTCTGTCAGGAAAGGCATACCTTTTAATGTATAAAGTAGAGTTTCCAGGTTACCCTTCAATTTGCAAACAAAGCATTTGCTCTATCAAGAAAGGCATACCTTTTAACGTACAAAGTAGAGTTTCCAGGTTACTCTTCAATTTGCAAACAAATCATTTGCTTTGTTAGGAACGGCATACCTTTTGACGAAGGTATCGTATTCTAGTCTGATCCCATTTTCCTAAATGGATGGGTGTGTCAGACTAGTCATATTACTACGTGAAAATCCACCTTATACCTGGGGTTCTTCTGCCGAAGTAGACTAGGGTGCATGCCCATGGGTTTTAGTCACAATCACCGAATTACTTGTGCTCATCAAGTGGATGGATCGGAGATTGATGAGACATTCCTTGCGTGAAAAGACCAGTTAGGGATGGCATTTGAGTATTAGCTATGTGTGAATCAGGGAATGAAAGCTGGTCTACGAGCTGGACCTCTCTGCCTTCATGTGGAAAACACATTACTCGAAAGAGTGAGGAGACAATGGCTCCCATGCTATAAATGTAGTCATGCCCAAGGAGCAGATTGTAATCTACAGGTCCTTGGACTACCATCACGTTCAGATAAACGGTTTTCCCTCTCAAAGTTATAGGCAAACTTGGAAGGATCCCTAATGGTCGACTGGTTCCTTTGTCGAAGCCTGTCAGATTTCGTGTCTCAGGCAGAAGCGATGGCGAACCAATCGCTTTCCAAGCAGTTGAGGAAAGGATACTCATAGAAGCCCCTTCATCTATGATAGTACCGACCATGACCACTCTGTAAGCTTGTACAATGATACGGGATGGTACATTAGATGGTAAACGGGGTCTACCTAATAGATTCCAATTGAAGGAAACGCCTAGGTTGCTCGGAGGTGGGACCGAGTAAATGGCCGGATATGACCCTAACAAACTTCCTTCTTGTAGTAAAGGAACGGTTAGATTGCCCCCATGTTCATTAGAGTCTGTGTTTACGAAAAGAATTTGAACGGTGTCATTCTCATTCTCTTCGGTGATTGTATCATCTGAAGATGGACCTTTCAAAGACAAGACTGGGTTTACTGCTGTCTCGACCTGATGACTTTGGTCTGGTGTGGATTCAGAGGGTTTATCTTCAATGATAGATGCTTCGACTGACAACAAAGGTGTGTCAGTCGGGTTTTCAACTAGCGATGGACTCAGAAAGAGTTTCTTGTATCCAAGAGGAAGTCGTAGCGGTGAAGCAGGACAGTTATCCAAAACTCTTTTAGATTCGTCCAGGAAGGAACAACGGTGGATGGCATGATTGTCTTCACAAAGTCTAAATAAAAAATTATATTCTCCTTTCTGCCCATAAACTTTATTTTCACTAGTTGACGGTGTACTCTCAACATGATTGTCAGAGGTTGACGACACTGGATTGTGAAAATGAGGAGATGAGTCCCTTAGGATTCGAGGGATGCAAGGAAAATCTCAATGATAGTGGTCTCCTTTGCAAATGACACATGGAGATTTAGGTTTGGACGGTGCAGTGTGTGGATTTTCACTAGATGATGCATGGTTGCCCCTTTTTGCCTTTGGCTCCTTCTTCTTCTTCTTAGTTACTTGGTTTTTAGTTTTACCAGCTTCACCAAGTGAAGAGGAAGGAGGGTAGGGAGAAACAAATGAAGCAGAAGGTTGGGGGGTAACTCTAGTATCATCTAGTTGTTGATTTGATTGTTCAGGAATCACGGTGCTTTGAACGACAGAGGTCGAGAAGAGCCATATGGGCAAGCCGATTGTCAGTCCTGGAAGGGACAATGTGGCCATATGAGGTGCACCAACATCTCCCCAAGAGTAACTCCATTTTCTCAACTTAAGACCAATGAGGGAACAGTGACGTTATTCCAATTAAAATAAATTTTATGACGCTTTGACACAACTTGCTTTTTCAGTTTTTAAGAGTCGAGAAAAAGCTAAAGATGACTCTAGTCGCCTTCGATTTTTAATGATCTTGAAGTGACAAGTGCTCAGATGGACCTTTTCCTTTAAGGAATCTGAAAAGGAACGAAAGGGACTACTCTGGAAATCTAGACAGAGGGATTACCAAACAAATTGCAAAACTGCAAAATACTTTTTATGGTATGGCAGTCAATCTTCCCGAATGTTGTGTTCAGTGCATTGCGATCGATAGGGTGGCAGACACGGCTTCCTAAGGTTACAGGATATAGCCTATTGTGGTCTCCCAATATATACTCGACAGTACGTGGGAGCACAAGTCCGTAATGGCACTTGTCGTCTCAAAGAGGAGGAATCACCCAACCTACGATGAAAGCGGTAGTTACTAGGCTTTACGACACTGGAATACATCTCTAGCCTAGACTTATAAATGTTGTGCATTATGTTCCAAAGCATTTTTATGTTCATTGAATTTATTTTACAGTATATCTTTCTTAAGAATTTTGCCTTTAAGGTTCACTGCATGATGTAGATATACAATTCCTAAAATACAATCTAAGATGACAAACAATCGTTTATTCTTCTTTTTGCAATGAAAATCCTAGCTACTAAGGAAAGAGAAGCGAGATTATTTCAACATAGAGCAAAGAGAACACACTAGATGCACTGTCCTAAATCAAAATCAAAATCAACAAGCAATCTAAATGCAAATGCACATGCATGTATTTGTTTTCTGCTTTCTTAATGTGTGAATGACAAAAAGAATGCTAAGTACAAATTTGAGTTATCTTTTCAAAGCGACAATACTAACAATTTTCTCTTCAAAAGATGAAAGGAAGATGATGACGACACTTTGCGATTTTGAATTGAAAACTGCTTTCGACAATTGAAAAAACTATTGATTCAAATCAAATACAAGAGTAATAGTGTAATCGACCATCCAGAATAGTAGGATTCTTTTCTTTGACTGAAAACAACACTTGCGGCACTTCCAAGTCAAAAGACGACAGTTCGACTAAGCTACTTCTTTGTAAAGGAGAAATATAAATGGCGAACAATACACAAACACATTCACAGTTCTTTGTACAATGGAGGCTAAATAATGCAAAGGAAGGGAGTTTCTACAGAGGTATAGTGATCACAGACAACAAAACTCCTGAATAAAGCTGAAGAGAGTGAAGAAAAACCAAAATCTAGAGGTAGAAACAGTCTTATCTGGTCATCGCACCTATAACATAGGGAAACAGGGATGCATCTCACCTACTGCACACAAGAGGTGCGATGCATCCAGATTACCAACAGGAGAAGCTGCGATGGTCCAGGGATGAGACTTCAACTTGGTTTTTGGTCACAATTTACAACTTAGTTCTTGGATTTAGGCCGAGCTAATGATAGTCAGTAAATGCAAATCACAGGGGCTGACCTAATGAGGTTACTTGAGCCACCACCAGGGCAATTAGGATGTTTGCAAATCGATTGTTCAGTTTATAAACAAAACCCAGAGATAGACTGCAGCAACATTGATCTACTTTTCACTCACATAGCAAATGCAGTTTCAAGGCTAGCTGGCTTAACTTTAGGCTCTGTCTGTAGTTTATAAAGCAAACAAATATAGACAAGCAAACAAGCTATTCGCTCCCCAGCGGATTCACCATTTTGTTATTGGGAAATCTAGTGTCTATGAAGAGCTGCTAGTCCCACTAAGATGGGTAGCTATCTTAGAAACAAACAAACTAAAGTTACTTTCGTTTTCCTTTATGAGAAGTAGACAAGTGAGGAGCAAAGAATACCAACCTCGATCTTTCACTTGGTTCCTTGCTTGTTCCTTCTCCCCTCTAACAGATCTTTGCTGCTAAAGTCAAAGTAGCATAATACCTTCAAAGTACTGGGATCTACAATCATAAACAATATAGGACCGGATATATATTAACCACACAAATGCATATATGATCAAACATACAAGAATGTGGAGGAAAACTCAAATAGCTTTATTGATAGAAAGAATAGAAGAGAGGATTACAACCGATTGATCTGACCCAGCGTCATCCTCCCAGCATGAAAGCCCTTCTTCACCTCATGAAAATATTAGATCACCCAACACTATGATGTTCCACCAGGAAACCCATAACACTTCCTTCTAAGATGCAAAATTCCAACCTCTAGATCTCTGGGATGAGGGATCCATATATAGATGTTTGCAGGGGGGTGAGTTAGCTTCTAGGATTTTGATTAGTGTCCTCTCTCTTATAGTTCTTGGTTCGACTTGGAGATTCATGATCTCTCACCCATCCCTGGGCGAGTTTAGAGAGGCAATTGTCACAGGAGAAGTTTATGGAAGATTCCATGATCATCCACCTTGCAAACTGTCTCTGCCATTTGTCTACTCTCACCCATCACACCCTACAAAAGGGATTTTCAGTATGCATCACACTTTTTTCATGTGGCAGGTGAGATGCATCGCACCCTTAGCACTGAGCAGTCTGTATGGTCCAGTTTTGACCAGTTCTGAGTAGTTTTCCAGGGCGAAATTCTAGGAGATGATGTAATCAGCTAACCTTGTTCCTTTAGGGTGTGAAAAAGCACTTTTAGGGACTCAGAAGCCCTTGGTTTATGGAAATATGTGATTGGGGTTGTAGTGCCCAAATATTTCTATAACACATCTTCATCCCAGTAAGGGCAAGTAAATCATGCAAGAACCAGAAGAGGAAGAGACAACAGAAAATGTGGTGCAAGATGCACCCATCTCTGAAACAACTTTAGAAGAAGAGAAAATTCAAATAGAGGGTTCATTCACCTAGTTGGGTAAGAAATGGGAGAACTATTTGTCCAGCTGAAGGCTGTAACTTTATGTTTTGCACTAGTTTCATATCCGTATAGTTGGGTAATTTGTAAAAGTGATGTTCATAAATAAATCATTTATATGTAACAATGTTTTTCTTTAAGCATTACAATGCTAGTTTGACTTGTTGATAGTCAATTTGAATGGAAAATTTGGGAGTCAAGTTCATTCCATTTTGTAAAATGCTTTCTTGAATAGATTTTGTAAAAATAATTTTAATGTTGTTGTACGAGTAGTTGCAACAATTTGGTATCTTCCAAATGTGTGTAGCACTCAAGTTATACAAGTATTGACTATGTGAAGCTTGTTTGGGTTCATTTGGCAAAGCCTTTTATGATCTTATCCTTGAGAAGCATTTTGCACATAATCTTCTTGAAATTCTTCTTGGGAAGGATGTTGTTGTGGATGGGCATAGTGACATGGACAGGTCGAGAAGGATATCAAACTTGAATTCTTTAGTTGCATAGTAAAACATGTAATTTGTAGGATATTGTATTATAGGTTTACTGGGGATGTAGCTATCGACTCATCTCGTATGGCTACGAAGAACAAAGGTGATGGAGAAGGAAGGATGACATGTAGGATACTTGTAGTGCAAATAAAGTACAAAGAAGTTGCAGATTATTTAAACTTTTGGAGACCAAAAGGTTTTTAGTTGGGAAGAGTGATCAGGAGCTCAAAATTTATCAAAAATTCAATATTTCAGCATTCTGATAAGTTTAGCTTCAAATTGAAGAGCTCAACATTCTGAATCCAATGGTGTTAAAGACACTCAAATCCGAGCTCCTGTGTAGAGGTTAGAGTTAGTCAAAGTTCAGGGTTGACTGGATGACATGACAAGATTGGAATGATGTGGCAAAGTCTTCAGCGAATGACGAGGAACCAAGTGGCAACCCGCCATCAATTCATCATATCACAAATCACAGTGATAAGGAGAAAAGGCATTATAAATCGGTCCCCTACAGGTTCTCGGCTGCGATTTTGATATCACATATCATAGGTTGGATGAGGAATAAGGATCGGCCCCCGGCGTAGCATGTTGTGATGCGATCATATATTGCACATTACATAATGTTAAGAATCATCCCTTGACACAGTCATATATGTGTCACCGATGATAACCTGGATGTGATAGGTTATATGTTGTAGTTTATAACTTGGCGCTCCGTGTTATTGCAAAATGCATGTAAGGGTTTGTACGTAGATGGAAAAGTCAATTGTAATAAGTCCTGGATGCAGGATTTTATATGTTACAGTTAATAATCCGAGCTGGTCTATAGAGCGCCTGGTATAAGGGTTTGTACATCGATTGCGATATCTGACAGGGTTGCGAACTATCGCCTTAACCGCCAAACCTCCACTCCGCATGTGATCGCTCAAATTAAGGTGATTTTTGTCTAGATGGATTGGTGGCAGCTGAGAGTGCTTGGAGTCTAGATTATTTTGTCAAGCCACCACATCATCATCAACATTGACACCACGACCAGTAAAATTAATGTTCAACATTCTTTAATATATATATATTATATATATATATATATTCCATGCGTATTAAGGAGAACATACCGCTTTCCTATTCTAATTCATACAATCATATATAAAATGTTAATTAATATTATAATATACTAGTGGCAAATAGTTATAATTTTGTTCTCCATTAATTTTATAAATTGTGTTAGTTTATTATAAACTAACCCATTACTTTTAGTTTAAAAATACCACATTAAATCTAAAAATATATATAAATTAGTCAAATCGACATTTAAGTGTGGTTACTTAAAATTATTTCATCTTTATTTTCTTTTTATAGTATTTTAACCTTATTTAACAAAAACTCAATTACACTAGGCTTATTTTAAAGTTCATTTTTTTTTTTCTCATTCCCAACGTCATACCAGCCCTAATGTACAAACAAGCTTAGCCCAGTAGTAAGTGAATATGAAGTTCCAGTTTCAGTTTCTTTTAATTTGAATATATTTAAATATATAATTTAGATAGTAAAAAGAATTTATGTTTTTTATTTATATTATATTTTAATTTATTTATTAGTTAAACTTTTATTATTTTATGTAATATTCAAAATTTATACATTTTAGAATTTTTATTTATAAATAGAAATTATTTTGTTTTTAATTATATTTTATTATTTTATATTTAAAATAAAAATTTAAATTCAACATAGTTTTTTTATTTATATTAAATTAGGGAAAGTATTATTGAGTTAATTAATAAGTGGGTTTAACATTATGCAAAAAATAGTTTATCAGAAGCTGAGTTTACTCTGATAAACCCTTGCAAAATTATGTTAATTTAAGCATGATGCAATCTGTCTGAAATGGAATTATTTGCTTGCCGACCAATCTTAGTTCCTCGTAATCACTAATCCTTTTGGAATAATATTAGTTCCCCCGTATCGTTGATTTTTAGGTGAACGGACTAGAATGGGAAATACGGTATTTAATTAATATGGAAATTATTATATATATAAATAATATGTTTAAAAAATAATATCTTTGATAGGTTATTTAATTATAAATAAAATTTCCAGAATTTAAGTTAATTATTGATGATAGAAAATTTAATTTTTCTCGAAAATTTTAAAATATAAGTAATATTAATTAAATTAATTAATTAAAAATACCATATGAATATGGGTCATTGTTTTTGGAGATATAGGATTAGTAAGCCATGGCATTATAACAGTAACAAATTCTATTAAAAAGTTAAAAATCTTCCTACTGAAATAGAGGTGAATTTTACAGGTTGCTTTAAATATATGTGTTTAACTGGTATATTAATTCTTCTTATAATTAGCTCAACTATATACATGATTAGGTTAATAAACTCTTATATGCATTAATCCATGATAAACATCAAAATAATTACCTTGTAAAACATATCACATTTCTCATATTAAATAATATCATAAAAATTAAGTAAATTACAACTTTATTTTAAATTATAATTATTATTCCCAAATAAAATATTTAACACAACACCCCGCAGGTCATGGTCGCCCCACCTAGGAAATGAGCCAGAGGACATGGCATACTTTCCCCGGTGAAGTTAAATGTATCTGACAGAGTAGCATGATGGACGCTGTGGAAATGTTATTAGTTATGATGGGAAGGAGAGGATGATAGATTGTGGCCAGTGAGAGAGGTTGATTTAATCATGCGATGGAAAACATGGTTATCAACCCCACCCGTCCTGTTAAATATGTAGTAATGGAATGTTGGATCCATGGTTTCAAAGAGAAGGGAGGCGAGTGGTGGTGGTCAATCCTGTCCCACTGGTGACAAGGGAGAAGAAGCCGAGAGTAAGTCATGAAGTTTCCTATATCACAAAGTTGCCAACTCCCCAATTGGTTCAACATAAGAAAGTAACAGGTGTCCTCCACCTGACATTGTGGCTTCGATGGTTATATGGTGTTATTGTGTTTGTCCTCCACTTTCTACTATTTCAATTATTTTTGAATCTTTTGCAACGTTATTTCTGTGGTCTCGGCTAGGTTAGCGATCACCGCATTTTCCTATTTTGCTATCCTTTCCCTGCTACTCTTGGTGTTCCTTTCCCATTACACATGCTGGAAATTATCCGAGTGATGTATTATGCACTTATGTTCGATCTCGTTATGAGATTTATGTTCATTTCTTTCACCTTTCTAAGAAATTATGGTTTTTATACACTTAGATTGCACGTGGGAAATAATAGTCCGTAGAATTCTTTGTGGCAATCCATTCTCCAATCTTTCATTTTTTTCCTCATGCATGATTTTCGGCGGTGTATTTTAGATGATGTCTGAATTTTTTGCTTCTAATTCTGCTACCTTCCGAATGGTGTTGGTTACTTGCTCTTTTGTAGGCCTTTTTTTCTAAAGGGTGGAATAATCCATCGTTTGTTGTCATAGTTTGTGGTTTATGTTGGACTAGAAATTGATGATTATTAGACTTATCTGTTGCTTCTCTTTTTCCAAGTCTATTTGGAGGTTTTCTTTGGGACAAGTTTTTCTTGGGGTAACTCCATTGCACCTCTCCCATCATGGGTTGAGGTTAGTCTATTTCTAAATTCCTTACACAAGAGGATTTGATCCCCATGCCAAACCAATGGGATCTAGTTAGAAGAGGGGATACTTATTAAAGAGAGCGGTTTAATGAGGCCACACTCACATGCACCACATGCTATAAGGATTTGCTTATCAATAATGAGAGCTTAAACCAACTAATGTTCACGAAAAAAACTCTCGATCTGAGGGAGAAACATCCTATCATAGGATTACTCCCTTAGACACTAAGGTTTTTACTGAATGGGCTGATTGAATGTCGAAGCACATTAGGGGGAAATTCAACCAATACATGTATATTGTAGGCCTTTATTGGGAGATGAAGTTTTTACTTGGACCTACTATTTTAACCTACCATGAGAACCAGATGGATATCCTTTACTCGCCTGAACACTTGCACAAGCATTTGAGGTATTTAGATTAGAGAATGGAGAAGATTTAACAACACCCGAGCATTCCTTCAACAGTGGTTGGAACCTCAAAAGGGCCCAAATGCACCCATCGAGGTTGTAGTATCAAATGCATATCCTTTGGCTTATATATGATGTTATATTGGTCACAAACTCTATTCTTTTGTTTTTAGATATCTATGTAAAATATCATTTAGGCAAGTTTATTAGTTTCAGTCAATTCATTATTGTTTATGTTATAACTCAGCTATCTCTCTCCTCTTTAAAGAGAGATTAGTTTTGGATCTGGTCAACTCTCCCGATTGAGAGACTATCCTCATGATATATACCCTGTTGGAGTTAATGCTTACATCCTATATTTAAGATGTTGGTTTGAGATGGTTGAGAAATTCTCTCAACCTCTCCTTCTAAGTTAGGAATAAGTTTGATCTGAGAAGCTCTATATATTAGAGTAATCTCTTAATGTAATGTTTGTGTGTGTTGATTTTGTATGCCTTTGTGTGAAATATACGAGTGTTTTCAACCATCTTTAACATGGTATCAGAGCCTATCTAGGTTAACTCCTTCATGGCCGAGGGGCATAGAGAGAATACAACAAACTCCCTCGTGGGAGGGCCGAGGGTCATAGAGAGAATGTAATTTGTCGCAGAGAGACTGGAATTTGTCGGAGTCTTTTGCAGTACTTTGTTAGTTTTTATATGAAAGTACGAGTTGTTTGTTAGTCAGACCAAGAGAGAAACATGAAGGCTTATTGCAGGCTTGTGAATACTATGGATATCACACTATGCGGTGTTTTCTTTTTTAGCAAAGATTCAAGCAACTTGTGGATTGAAGGTTTTTTCTATTGAAGATATATAGATCTGAGTCAACCGGGGAAGGAGAGTCTAGTTCGCTGTTGCAAAATGGTTTATGCATGTTTTGATTATCCATTGTACTCAGTGAATGTGGAAACATCCGAAATGGAAGGCATTGAAATAAAGTCATTGACTGTATTTGTGAGCTTGAGCCAAGGTAAGATTTCCACTATCGAATCTTGTTCTATATCCATTGTCAAAATATCGGTAATCAACTGCAACAAGGAACTATTTGTAGGTGTGCTCATTTTATTGCATAGAAGGTTGAGTGATGTATCCCATAATTTTTGAACAGAAGTTATCGCCATTGTGGAATTCAAAGTGTTTTAGAGTTTGAGTTCCGAGTGTGTGAGAGAGATGTAGTTAGTGCAAATCACTGCATCATGTCTGGTGGGAAGTTAGCAACTGGGTAAGCCACTTGCGAGCTAAGTCTCTTGTTAGAGTGCAACATAGAGAACTAACGGTGAGATGTAGAGGAAATTCCTCTCTAGTCGTCCTCTGATTTGAAAATGATTCAGAAATTCAGAGTCAACAACTTCACTAAGGCCTACACCAAGTGTATAGTTGACCACAGTGCAAATTGAATAAGCTAATGAAATGCAGTTGCATTTCGTGCTGGTGATGTCAATATTCTTTACAAGTCATATGAAGAGAAACATGAGAACGCTGGCTATGTTGGAGAGATCTATTTCAACTTGGAAAGTGCTGCTAAATGATGAATTCAATGAAGAATTTGAACCTCTTAAACATTTTTAGAACAACTTAGTGAAAAGGCTCGACATGGATGGCTACCTAGATAGTACGGTATTTGTGGATCTGGAGAAGAATCCCTCATTCATTGAAGATGTCGGTGTGATCTTCTAATGAGGTTATGTGAAAACTTGGGACGTTGTTGAGTAATTGACTTCGGGGGATCCTTGATTTGGGATTTGACGAGTTGAACTCGGGAATCCAACATGCCGAGTACACATTTACGAGGGTTATGAGGCAACCTTATGGAGTCTATACCGATAAGTAAACCAATTAAAGAATGAATGTCTATTTTGTTGTTGGTGGATGATTTCAATAAATTTATGTAATGTAAGCATTAAGAGGAGATGTTGGAGTTAATGCTTACATACTATATTTATGATGTTGGTTTGAGATGGTTGAGAAATTTTCTCAACCTGTCCTTCTAAGTTAGGAATCAATTAGATATGAGAAACTCTATATATTAGAGTAATCTCTAAATTTAATGTGTGTATGTGTTCAATGCATACACCTTTGCGTTAAATATATAAATGCTTTTAGCCATCTTTAACATACTCCATTAGGTAAATTTTTAGTTTTCGAAGATAATATATATATATATATATATATATATATATATATATATATATTATATAAAAAAAATATAATATATGAAATAAACATATATACATTTGTAAAGACATGTAATGATGCTTTTAACCACGGATATTCACCGCAATTTTACCATGGAAAATATTAATTTGATAATAGATCTTGTTACAATATCATGGACTAAATTACCAATACTATGGACCTTTATCAATACATCATGCCAATATGATATGTGTCGATATGAAATGTTCGTTAATTAATTAATATAAGATAAAATAATTAAAAGAGCATAAGTAACTTGTAGATACATATTCACACTTAATTTGTGAATAGTATTATGGAAATTCTAGCATATCCCATGGAGATTAAATCTCTACCATCCATCAAATAATTAGTGATAATTAAATTAAATTTGTGGAAAACCTACTTTAAAATAAAAACGCATCAGTTTAATTAATAATAATAATAATAATTTAAAATAACTTAGAATTCAATTATTTTTTATATAAGTATATTATAAACTATTTTTTTTTGCCTATTAACATTTTACAAAACCTTTAATTTGTATATCTATTCAACTATCACTTAATTAATCGCATAAAAATGTTGAAATATCTTACCTTCAAATTGTCACATGTCCACATATTAAACACATTATTATATAAATATTAAATAAAAATTTGTTTACCATTCCAACCATAATGTTGTCTCTTTATACTTCTTGGCATACTTATATCATTGATGATTATAAATCGAAATAATGAGTATATTATTAACTATTACCATAAGCAACAGTCAATACTTTAATCTTCATAACAACTAGATTGTGATTGATAGCAAAATCGATTATATGTGCGTTCAAAATTTACTTTGGATTTTCTTTATGAAATTACATTTATATGCCAGTACGATGGTGGAATTAATACTTTATGAAAAGCCTGACTTCAGTGTCTAAAACTAGCTAATGGCTCATATTCGTTTAATGGTTCTGGCCTTTCAGCCTAGGTGGTGATCCTTCGTGCTCCGGGCTGTCCACTGTTGCGCTACCCTCGGGATCCATCTTCTCATCAACGACTCTTACCTTCTTGCTACATCAAACAGTGTTGGTGAAGTCTTTTAATCATTTCTTGGGAGTATCATCTTTGTCAGGTATTTGTATCATTCCAGAGTGAGAGTATCTCTGTTTAGGGTTTCATATTTGGGCTTTATGCCTTCTAGTTCCTCTGATCATGGGCGTAATATGTTTTCCTACCCTCTTTGTCTTCCGACGTTATGGTTTTGCTTGTGTTGGTCTGACATAACGCATTTGATTCTTCATTATGGTGCCAGAGTTCCATTCTTTACCAATGGGGCTTTCACCATGCTTTGCAAGGGTAAGTGCTTTTGTAATCATTTTGGTTTTTCTATTTTGAATATGACTATAGTTTTGATTAGACAAGCTCTCTAACCTTATTTCCATCCCCTATGGAAGATTTCCTTTATAGGTTCAAGGGTTCAGCTACGCTATGGAGAAACCCTCAATCCGGGTTCGATTCGATCTATGGTCTAACCTTCCTTGCTTCGGGTAATTACTCCTTTTTCTTTTCATTCTAAAGAAGGGGTTTTCAGCGAGAGAGCCGAGGTTTCTAAATCTCAGAGATTAATTTCTTGTAGGGTTTTTTCTGCCATTTGAAGCTTTGGTCAAGCATTTCTATAGTTTTATGCATCTAATATCTAGGGTTGTCTTATGCAGCTTTGACCCATCACTTTGTAAATTTCGACGTGATTAAGCCATTGCTCTGTGTAATAGAGGTTTTGAAACAGAGGCACTATTTGAACTTTATGTAAACATTTATATACATGTAAAGGCATTGGTTGACTACTACACACTCTTATTTCTAAAGAGCGCGTAATATTACTTATTCGGTTTCTGTCCAGAGGTGATGAACTTATGTGGGTTTTGATTGTCTAATGTACTGAATCTCATAACATATTTTAATACATCTTTGTGTTGTTAATTTGGAAGTATCGAGCCTTCGCAGCTTAGATTTTTCTCTCAGTTTGATATTTAGCTAGAATACATCTTGTCTTCTTCTCTACTCAGGCTCAGAAATCTAATTCTCGATAACATTGGTGTAGAAATTTCACCTGTAGAACAAACCGATATATGCAATATCCTAAAGCATAATACTTGTTCTACTTCTACTAAATATTAAGCGGAAGCATAATCGAATTCATGAGCAACATCAATTAGAAACATGCATAACTGATCAAGAGAAATCAATCACACATAACACAGAATATATCACTGCGGAAAGCACCAACATAAAAACCCAACACTGTATTATCAATCAAGTGGAAATCCTCTTCAACATACAAAAAGAATCAGCTCAATAGCTATCATGCTCTCTCTGTACTCTAATGATCTTCAATCAGAAGATGAAAATCATGGACTACCTAAGCCTCAATATATAGGCCACAGGTCCTCTAATCTCCTATAATAGATCCTTCTCCATGCAAGGAATACTTACTAAAAATATCGAAGCCTTTGATAGTACATTGTCCCACATCTGACCTCAAATGGGTTTCTGGCAGAATTGACATGCAACAATTATCCATGAGTGAATCCTCAGTTATCTAAAATAATAGTTGTCTCATGCATGTAAGCATTAAAAAACTATATTTTATTATTTTAACAACTTGTTAAAATAATCTAACTGAACTTGACTAGTTAAAACTAAGTCAACTAATTCTCTCATTATAGAACTCATACTTATTCCCTCAATCAATGGAGGAAATTAAGGATAAATTCCTCAATCAGTGGGACAACTCATGTGCATGCTTACAAAGACTTCAAATTCGAATTTTCTTAACTAATTAACTCAACTGAATTAATTAATTAATATTTCCAACTGCTGTTAAGACCAAAATTAATTTTACTTCCTATAGATAGGCTAGGGACTGTTATAAATAGGAAGGGACCCATAAATGCCATTTTTAAAACTTTTTATTTTTAGCAGTTTCACCTCTCACCCAATGTGGCCAATGACCTCACTGGCCAAACTGCTATTTTTAGACATGCTATTTTTAGCAGGTCTATTTTTAGCACATTCTAAATTTAAGATTTCTTGTTGCACACTTTTCAACAATATACAACTCCAATATTGAAGAGAAGTCATGGAAAATGAGGTTTTGAATAATCCATAAAAGGACATTGCAAAGATGATGTAGTGAATATTGCAGTGAAAGAGAATTATAGAAGAACAAAAAAATCATGAAGAATATTGCAAAGGAAGAGAGTGTAGGCTACATTGAAAATAGTAGCATGGTAGGAAGACAAATTCCTATGGTCATAATTTTTTATTATTGTGTAGCATCAGGAAGTATCCCGCATGCTAAGAGGCCTCCTAAATCGGCCTAACTTTTTTTATTATTATGTGAATTAAAATAAATTCAATTTCATTTTTGGGTTTCATGTAGGCTCAAAAGAGACAAGTTGGCCCCACCATGAAAGAGTGTATCCCTTTGAGTAAATACACCCATATATATATATCTGAATTTCTCTATAAGAAGAGTTATTGGGTTTTCTCCCAAGTTTGGGTTTGCTAGGGAAAATTTGTTGTCTCTATTGTGCATGGCTATCTATTTATGATCTTATTTGTTTCTACTATTTCCATTGCATTACTGCTGATATTTTATATGTATAATTTCTTAATGATATCAGTGGCATAAGAAGAATTAATTGAATACCATTAGAATTAATTATCATATTAGAAAATTGGTTTCTTCTGAGTTTATTGGAGAAAAATCAACATGGTATCAAAGCTAGGTCTCAAGAGAAGAGCCACAAAAGTCAAGAAGAGGTCTAGTTTGGTAACTGATATGTCTAAGGAGAGGTCGAGGTATTCATTTTCTATCTGCTGGACAAAGAGGAAAGCCTAGCAAAGATTCTAGAAGAGGATCATAGTGCTTCAGGTCTGTGCATAGGAGGGTCGAAAGGCCTTAGGCTTATGCACAGGAGTACTGAAATGCCTCGGGATTATGTCAGAGGAGGGTCGAAAGGCCTTGGGCTTATGAACAGGAGGGCCGAAAGGCCTTAAGATTATGTCAAAGGAGAGCTGAAAGGCCTCAGGCTTATGCACAAGAGGTTTGAAATGCCTCGGGCTTATGCATAGGAGGGTCGAAAGGCCTTGGGTTTATGCAAAATAAGGCTGAAAGGCCTCAAGTTTATGCACAGGAGGGTTGAAAGGCCTCAAGTCTATGTAGAGGAGGGCCAAAAGGTCTTAGGTATATGTATAGGAGGGTTGAAAGGCCTCAGACTAATGAACAAAGCCAAGTTTGCTTAATGGTTTGTTCATTAAGGTATGAAGTTATGGTCGAGTTTGGACTATGGAGAAGGAGGTCCATGCCCTAACAATAGATGGAAGAAGGAATATAAGAGAAATATTTCATTTATTTTATGAAGTGATTGATTTCTTCTCTTCAAACGAAGATTGCTTACTAGTTCTCAATTTTACCAAACATTCCTTATTTTGTTCATATATTAGGCATTCAATTAGAGAAGTTCACTGGATGTGCTTTCAAATTTCCATTTGGCTTCTCTCTACATATAACATAAGTCAATGGGTTGTCTGCAAATTTATCAAATGGAAAGTTTTAGGGTGATTTTGTTGGTATTTATGTGTTTGGGTGTGTGGTACGCGTAATGCATTCGTTTTCAGTTGCCATCAGGGTAGACCAATTGCATCAGATATAGAGAAATGTAATGGTGTTGGGAAATTATTATGATCTAGCACCAGGCTTAGATGAACATCATTATGGGACTGGTAATGCCCAACCTATTGTTGATGATCACAAGATCATTGTTTTGGTGACTTCTCCCTATGGAAATAACTTGCATTATGATGATAAAATGGAATCGCATCAATTTTCCTTAATAATTTTTGAAGCTAGTGGTTAAATGACCTATTTCTAGATACTTCCTACTCAACATCCCATAACTTCCTTTGTTGAACCAGAATGGAACTTTAGTTTTTTTTTACTAAGGATTGGACTAAAATTTCCAATAGAGACAAAACTGACTGAAGATGATGACAAGAAGATTACTCAGACAATGAAAATAACGGCACTAAAGGGGATGTTCATATTTTTGTTCCATTATGCCTTAATATTGATGGTAGGATTGGGCATACCCATAATTGTTGGTGTAGCAACCAAAGAGGACAATATGCTAATTGACTCCTCAGTGGGAGACAAGCTACTAGGCATTGTTGGCTTTGGGCAAAACTCTTTATCATCTGAAAGAGATCAAGTCCATGGTAGGACTTTACATGAATTGTTGTATTTTTATGGGCACAAGGGTTCAGTTGGAGATTATGAAGATGATAATGGTTGGAACACTTATGGAGTTCACACTAAGCAATTTTTCATAAACTGCACTATGTCGAAACTTGATGACAATCTTCATTATGATATGTGTGGTGAACATCGTGAGTCTGGAATCCTCAACGAGGGGTATTTAGCACCTCAATTTGCGCCACCAGAAGTGTCCATTTCTTCCAAAATATCTCTGGAGATGCCTGAAAATAACAATCGAGTGGCTATTTGTATTACACCTACTCCTACAACTAGGAAATTTTCAACATTGTCATTATGAGAGAGGTGTGCAGTTATTAGGTTTGATGAAATATGTTGCTTCATTTAAGAGATACCAAAGGGAGAAAAGGTGTAGGTCAAATTACTTTGTTGGAAGATTTTACAGCAAAGGGTACTTCCACATATGATTCCCATTGGAAGATTACAACAACATTAAAAATATTTCCCTACAATATATCTCCCATATGTCAAGGGTTAATATGTGGAACACCCTCCATGGTAAAATGATCATGAAAGAAATGAAATAATCATGCATTAGCAGTAGATGTTGAGGACGAGGATGATAATTCACCTTAGAAGAAGTCAAAAAATTCCAAGCTTGGTGAGATTGCATATGGATTTCATTAAGGAGGCAAGGATCAAGAAGGAATTAACAATTTCCTACAACCCTCTACAATTTATTCCTTAATCAAGAGATAAGTACTTCATATTTTTCTCCCTTTATTATTTTTAGTTTTCCTTGATGATCCTCTTGCCTTTGTATTTTTTTCTTGGTTATAATTGTTTCTTCGATGAGCTCCTAAATTAGGTTTGTGTGTACATCGTTAAGGCTATTGTTGATGGTGCTGGACCTATGAACATGTCAAGGGGATCTCCCCGGTAAGAAGTCCCAATTAGACCTCAGACCATTTGGTGTAGGAGTCCCAGCAGTGGGTCATAAGGTAATTCCTTGATCGTGATGTCTCACAAAGGCAAGTAAGATAACTCTGTTAGTAGAAAGGGTGTGACTACTGCAATGAGTCAAGGAAGGTGAATGAGAGGTTCTAACACAAGTGGGTTGGGATGAGTGCAACCCTTGACAACCTGTATCAGTACTCAGCTAGGAAGGGAACACACGAGAGAAGATGCATCACAAGATGGAAAGAAGATCAGTCGACAATCCAAAGTGATGATTAAACCAACAACATATCTGCAACAAGATTCATATAATTGCATACGAAGCAGTTCATACACAAATACGTAAGTTAAACAACATACATCATTAAAGCAACCAGAGCAGTCCAACAACAATAACAACATATGCATGAAAATGTGTTGGCTCTTATTATATAAAGGAGTGTAAGTTCCAATCATACAATACATCCATGTAAACCTACTAGCCCAACAATGAAACGTTACATCCACATCCGCTTGCTCCTCCAAAGAGATGAACTAGCTCCATGCAGTGGAGAAGCCAAGGCGCGTTACAATACTGTCCAAGCTCTTTCCAAGATAGTCTTATCAGAAGCTTGGCAGAACAAAAGGAAGTACAATGAGTTGAGGGACTATTTATAGCAAAGGGTGGGGTGGCCCTTTACATTCCCCTTTCTGACTATTCAACTAACTTCATGACTCGTCACCTACTCTATGACTGTTACATTCACCATTGACACTTGACTTACACTTGACATGACTCAACATTACAATGCACATGTACCTATTTGAACACAATGGCTTGAGCAAGCCAAACTAGACATCACTCTGACTTAGACAATTATAGGAGTCCAACTGCTCAACATCCTCATGCTGATCAACAGTAACATATTGATGCCAAGCTCTATAGTCTCTGATAGTGTTCGTTTGTTCCACAGTGACATCCGTCTGAAACCTGACCTTCGCCTCCATAACATATGGGTACACTGCTTGGGTTCCTCTGTCCAACTCTTCTGAAATCATGTGCATCACTGTCTTCAATGTGGCCGGACCAGCAACATACTTGTGCATGATTTCTGCACTGATATGCAAGTCTGGGCTGGTGGCGACACGCATTAACTCGTCGAAGTATGAGTCAAGCTCTAGTTGAACCTCCTTCTTTTTCTTCGCCTGGGTGAGAGTCCCAAGTGATGGGATTGCATGTGTGTGCACCACAATATCCATGCTCTTGAATACTCATTCATGGGAAGCATGTATGCTAGTGATGAGTTGCGAGAGGTCCTTGTAGTTCCGGATCTGACTCTGGATACGTGCTTTTAGCTTGACCGCATCTAGCCTCATCATCTTTGGCAAGTGGAGTGGGTCTCCCTTGTACTTCATTTTCCATGTTTGCATGTCATCAACAACAGCATGTATGTTCATCAAGATGTGAGCTCTCCTAGCACATAGCTGTTGCCATTCGTTGAGATGGATGACCACCTTGTGCATGGTACCAAACTTGGAGTACAATGCTTGCATAACTGTGTCAAGGGACAATACTTCATCTAGTATTGCCTTCTTCAATTCAGCTTGGGAAGACATTGTCACCAAGTCTCCTCCTTGCTTGGCCACCTGTAGTTCCTTCGCCATTTGATCGTTCTCAGCTATTAGAAAATTAACACTTGAGCTAGTGGCTTCGGCACACACTGGTTGCATCGGCCAAAGCAGTTGGATGCTTGTGTACATTAGTAATGATCACTTGTTCTTCGACTTGCGCAGGGGATGTTTGATCCTCTAAGTTGACACTTTGTAAGACTGCACAACTCTTTGTTGGGATTCATCAAACGAGATGTTGTACATCTCTTCTTCCAGCTGATCACCAAGGATCTTAGTGCCTCCTTGGTCATCCGAGACTTGCTCTTCTTTTAGATCCATTGAAGCGGGTGAGTTGACCTCTTTGTGGTGAGGCATGAGGTCGGTGTCCTGTTCCAACTCCTGTTGCTCCATATCTGCATCCAACTGTTGAAGCGAATTTTCTATCTCATGAGCAAAGTCTTGCCCCCGCAATGGTTCACCATGTTCGCCTGATGCTAGTTGTTCAGATGAATCAACTACTTGTATGAGAATTGCTTTGTTTGTTTGCACGTGATGTGCCCCCTGCTATATCTACCACTGTTGCGCTTCCCTCTCCTATTTGCGCAGCTCTTATTCCTTTCGGAGTTGCTCTCTCAGCTCATGCAACTCCTTCTCTGCTTCTTCCATTATTTTCTTATCCTTTTGCCTTCGCGCGATTCGCTTGTCACACTGTTGCCTCTTTGCCTCTATAGCCATAGTTGCTTTCTCTACAAGTGGACCTGCTCAAAACTTGTAGCTTTGTTCCTTCTCCATGCGATCGACAATATTCCTCTTCCCTTTATCGTAGACTGGTATGACTGGCTCTACTTCCACTGTTTCTACTATTGGTGCTCTCCATGATGCTGCTTCACGCTACTTTGCTAACCACTCCACAACGAATCCGACTGGTTCATTGGGTCTAGAGAAACTGTAGAAATATCTCCATGGGTCCTCCTCTGCCCATTGAAATGCCTCGTAGATCCAGTTGAAATGAACTCCTGTGTAATGATACTTGACAATGCAATGTGGGTCATATGGATTGTAGTTGCAGAGGTCGAACGTGTATTTCTTCATCAATTCTGCTTCGACATCTGCTTGCTTGATACTCTGAATCTCGTATAACCCAACCCGCAACAGAAGAGTGGGCCAAGGTGCCTTATTCTTCTGCTACAGTCTAGCTGCCAATCCTGCCAAGATGTGATAAGATACTTCCTGCATGACAAGTACATCCAAGGCAAACTTTGGTAGAACATGTGGAGGCTTCTCCGCACTGAACATTCGAATGAAAGTGTTAGACGGTGAGGCATACCAATTTGCAATACCTATCAATGCCTCCATTGCTTCCTTTGACATGTAGGGTGGATCTTGTTCGAATACCATCTTGTACAAAGGGATGAAAAAATGATCAGACAGTTGGGTGATTACTCCTTTGAAGCTACATTCAGACAACAACTTGAAATATGTGTTCACAACAGTCTCCGTCGGTGACCAAGCCCACTCCAAGCCTAGGAAGTCATGTTGGGCACAAAATGCATCTAGGATGTAGGCGAACATGTAAATCTCTACATGCATACCTCCGGGTGACTGTCGAGCCTTCTTGACTTGCTCCTTCAGTTGATGAGCCAGTATGCCAGACAAGTTACATGGTTTTCCTTCTCTAGCCACTTGGTCCAGTGCAACCACCCAACTCTGTGGGAAGGTTTTCGTGCTTGCTTGGACATACAATCAACAAGAAAATATGATCAAGTATTGGTACACCTTCCTCAATATCTTTGTCTTATAGACGTGGTTGGGTGTCATCCTAAAGTGAGCTGGATCCTTTACCTAATCCTTTAGAATGTCTCTGGAGTTAGCACTGTTGTTGGTAAGCTGAATGGAGTCTTTGATCTGGATTTAAACAAGAACACAAAAAATTACAGAGATAACCATAAATACAGAGATGTAGTGGAAATAATACTTCATTTCATTAATGTAAAATACTGAAATATGCTTGCAAACAGAAATGGAAATAAACCAGCTAGGGCGATGGTAGCTTATCTCTGAGAAGAGATGTGGCAACTACATGCCTCCGAACTGTGTTACAATGAGGCTCGAAGGCATATTTATTGTTGAGAAACAATGGAAAACCCTAAACATCCAAAAACCTAACGTTAGAAGATGAAACGCCAAACTGTGGGCCCCGTTTGGGTAAATTGGTAGATCAACTTCCCGAGGTTGTAACTTTGGCATACGTTCTCCGTTTGACGCACACAATATCTCGTTATAAAGATCTATCTAAGAACTACAAATTTGGGAAGAGAAATATCAATCCATGGACCCATGTTACTACCAGACTTCCCAAAAAAAGTTGTTTAAGGCCTCAAAACAGCTCAAGAAGTTTAGGACCCGAAAAACTGCTAAAAATAGTAAATTGTGCTACAATTAAGGAAACTGAAAAAATGAAAGAGACAGTTGTGGGGGTCCAAGTGGGATAGGTGGGTGGCCACCAACATCCACCTAGATCATTCCTCTCCCCTTAGGAAGCAATGGTTCCCATTGCGTTGAGTTCCTCCCTGAGATGAGGAAGCTTGTGCTGAGTTGGGTCCCTGGTGAGCTGTTCTGCAACCTCTAATGTGTCCAGTAATGGAGGGAAGCATGGTCGAGGGCAGTCCACATTGAACACTTGGTGCAAGTGAAGGAATGGGGGAATGTTGTGCTCCAAGGCCTTGTTTTCCATAATCTTGGTAATGGTGTAAGGACCATGTCGGAGTGGTTTGAGCTTCTGATGGGCTCTTGTAAGGCGTTCTTTCTGCATATGCAACCAGACTTTGTCACCCACTTGAAACTTGTGTGGTACACACATGGGTGAGGAGAAGTTCTTCATGTGGTATGTCATGACCGTATCCCTGTGCTATTGTTGTTGCATGGAGGAACCCTTCACAGGGGTCATGGATGTGGCGACGATCTTCCCCTTACTTTGGGAGTGGACTAGATAGAAAATAAATTTCCTAGTCTGTGAGATGATCTTACTGCATTTCTTAGCAGAGATCAAAGAGGTGGTTGTAGGTGGGGCTACCTTTGGTATCCTGTATAATGAATTATTCAAAGAAATAATAACAGCATGAGGTCTTGACTCATACACAGCATGTTGCCTCCACAAGTATGGCTAGCCTAATAATACATCACAAACATCCAGAGGTGCAACATCACACAATACCTCGTCTGTGAAGGGTTTAATGTTATAGGGAAGGCAACACTGTTGGCAGACTCAAAGATCTCGTCCTTGGTGAAGCCACCCGATGCTGTATGGTTGCGGGTGTGGTATGGTTGGTAGTCCCAACCACTTCATGACCTCTGCTAAAATGAGGTTCTTTTGGCTCCCACTGTCAACAACGAATTGCAGCGACGAACCCTTCACGCACATCTGTGAGTGGAAAAGACGCTCCCCCTTGTCTGGATCTTCGGGCTCATTCTTCTGGATCTTGGTGGTGGCAACAGTGGCGCTGGGCTCTACGTTAATGATCTGCTTCTCTTTGCCATTCCCCTTGTCGAGTTCTGACTCAGGGTCAGAACATGCACCTGATTCTGAAGCCTTCAACTCGGCAACCAGAGACTGCTTGGTCTAACACTCACTTGTGTTGTGAGTGGGGCTCTTATGGCACTCACACCACTTTCCTCTGTCCTTCTTTGACTTTGTGGTGTCGTTATTCTCTTGCGGCTTTGACGGGTTGTCTTGGATCACCCCGCCTTGGATTTGTCCTTTGTTCTTCGGATTCAAAGATCCAAAGTCTCACTTATTTTGTTTAAATTTCTACTTGATCTTGACAGCATATCGCTATGTTGTGCTGAGTGAGGAGATGTTCAGGAACTCCATCTCATCCTGGATGTACTTGTGTAGGAAGCTGTGATATTTAAGTACCAAATGCAGCTCAGAATCCTTGATACCCAATTATGTGCAAAGGGTATGAAAAATGTTTGTGAACTCCAGCACATCTTGGTCCCTTCCCTGCCGCAGCGTGGTCCACTTTATGTATTTGTCCTCATAGATTTTGATAGGGTAGTACTGCTCCTTGATGGCATCCCAGAATGAATTCCAAGTGGGTGTGGTTGAATATAGTGAGCCCGTAATTTCACCCTTCTACTCGCGGTAGGTTTCCCTCCAGTCCTTGACGTGGGGGTTTGGTTTGAGAAGAGCGAAAATAATCTTTTCCCGACTCAAAAAATCATGAACAGAAAAATACCCTTCTAGCAGATTTAACCATTTATCTACAACATATGCATCTGTCTAACCCTCGAATATGGGGATTTCAAATTTAACTTGTACCCTAAAGGGTGTGGAATTTCCAGAGTAGTTGTTGGAAGCCGATTCATCACCCCTGGGTAGCCACTGAATGATTTGGGAAAAGTTGTCCATCATCGCGCTCCCTTGTCACTCGAGGGCTTCTTCGAGCAAGATTTTGATAGGATCTCCTGCCCCCTCATCTTTCTTTTCATTTTCCATGGGATTCCATCAGGATTTGCGAGGTTGTTCTTGCAAAGGTTTGACCAGTTCAAGCCCTAACTCCTTATATCCTAACCTCATTGGGGACATGCAAAGAAAAACAGAGAAAAAGCAGACCGCTCTGATACCATTGATCCATATTTAAACAGGAACACAACAAATTATAGAGATAACCATAAATGCATAGATACAATGGAAAAAATTCATTTTATTAATGTAAAATACTGAAATATGCTTACAAACAGAAATGGAAATAAACCAGCTAGGTTGATGGTAGCTTATCTCTGATAAGAGATGTGGCGGCTACATGGCTCTGAACTATGTTAGAATGAGTCTTGAAGGCCTACTTATTATTGAGAAACAATGGAAAACCCTAAACATCCAAAAACCTAACCCTAGAAGATGAAACGCCAAAATGTGGGCCTCGTTGGGTAAATTGGTACATCAACTTCCCAGGGTCGTAACTTTGGCATACGATCTCCGTTTGACGCGCACAATATCTCGTTAGAAAGATCTATCCGAGAACTACAACTTTGGGAAGAGAAACCTTAGTCCATGGACCCATGTTGCTCCCATATTTCCCAAAAAATGTCGTTTAGGGCTCAAAATGGCTCCAGAAGTTCACAACTCGAAAAACTGCTAAAAATAGTAAATTGTGCTACAATTAAGTAAACTGAAAACTGAAAGAGACAGTTGTGGGAGTCCAAGTGGGATAGGTGGGTGGCCACCAACATCCACCTGGATCAATCTCCATGACAGTCATGGGCTTTGACATCTGATACATCTCATCATAATCATGTTCCTAGAAAGTCACAATCTTTGTCCCACTGACACTACTCAAGGTCATCGTCTCGGGATCAGCGTGAGAGAAGATCCAGTGTATCATGTCCACGCATGGGAACATGAGATATTTGCATGCAATCCAGTATAAGCTGGACTTGTGAATGTTCATGTACACCTGACGGTCTTCGACGTGTTCCTCAAAAGTGCCTACAAATGTTTCATTAAATTCTTGCCACTTCAGTTTGATGTCCTTGTCTAGATACAACTTTGTATCTTCATATATCGACAGACTAGAGGAAATTTGTTTAGCTACTGCTCTAGCTACATTTCTATCAGTGTCGTAAGATCTTGTTCTATTGGAAGCCATTGAGACAAATGAACACCTGAAATATCTGGAGACAAGAAACATGCATGGCAAGAAATCTGTCAGCGAAAACAAAGCAAATTCTGGGGAATGACACAACACATACCTGGGAAACTGATGAGCAAGATTGCGCAATTTCTTCTAGGAGGCTGGGTGACTGGCTATTGGAACTGTGCAAAAGGCAGTCTGGGCTATCTGGGAGGCATGACTGGCTACTGGATCTGCGCAACAATGGATCGACATAATACACGTAGAATCCCCTTCATTAATCACAGTCTGAAAGCAAGGTCTATTTTTGACTAAAACTGGAATCTGGAAAGCCATTTGATGAGGTAGGTGGCGTGTACTATTCTCTAAATCTATGATTATTAGGTTCGAATCTTGAATATCGATAGCTCCTATAGCAGACAATAGCAATTTACATTGTGCTGGGCATGATTGCAGCACTTCCAAAGCCAACATTGTTGAAGGGGAAATAGCTAAGTCTTCAACAATGTTGTAATTCTGAGTAGCTCTTGCATGTGGATTGAAAACTAATTTATGAAATACACCTTTAGCAGGTGGTTTGATTACTAAGTCAGGGTTGGGTTTCTCGATCTGTAGTGGATCAGAACTAGGAGGAGGTGTAGTTGATGTGTTTGAATTAGAAGATTCTGCTTCTTTACCACCAACATGATTTTTACTACTATAATCTTGTGATCGTGTCGCAGTCCTAACATGAGACATCATCATAATGGGTTCTTCTGAGGCATTCAAGGAAGAAGCAATCATCTTACTATCTTGAGTAGGAAAAGGATCCTTCAAGACAGCAGGTGTTTGAGAACCTTTAACGAATTTCGAAACCTTTGCTCGATGTGGGCATTCTTTGGTAAAATGATCCTCGTCACAAATGAAACAAGGATAGCGAGGTTTTCGTTTTTCGTCAGTAGATTCATTTTTATCCGTTTTATCTTTTGAATTTTGTTTGTTTTTCTTCTTCTCCTTCTCTTTACTACTGGATTGTGATTTGGTCGTATATGATTCTACGACATGGACGTCGGTAGAAACTTCAACGGAAGAATCTCCTTTCGGGGAATCAGGTAAAGTTATTATAGGAGAAGAATTCTTTGAATATTTCTTCTTACTTTTAGTACTAATTGAACCAATCATACCATTAGCGGCATGAGACCTTGAAGGAGCTGCAGTTATTTGACCGTGTTTTGGAAGATCAGGGATTTTTTCGTGTAAAGTACCTGACTACGTATAGACAAAGTCAAGGTACTGAGCCTGAGCAATGACTTGCTCTTCAGTGACAACTCCTCCCTTAGTTACATCTTCAGTGATTTTAGGTAACAATGATTTAATGAACCATTCCGCTAAAATTTGATCCGGAATGAAAACTTTCACTAAATGCCTTCTACGTCGCCATTCATGAATATGATCAGAAATATATGTGGACGTGGATTGTTTTAGTGAAGTTAACAGTTTTGTGCCATTGTCGTATCTGATAGGCAATTGAAAATGAGTTAAGAAAGCAGTGGCTAACTGATTGAAATTATAAAAAGAGCCTCGTGGTAACTCAATGTACCATTTGGCGGCAAGACGAATAAGAGTTTGTTGAAAAAGATGCAATCGAATTGAATCATCAATGATTGAATTAGATGCACACCAGAGGTGATAAGTCATAATGTGATTTGACGGATCCTCTCCTAACTTACCCTCAAATTTTGGGATATCACTGGGCAACTTACTAGGCATTGGCGGCCAATATGGAAGATAGTAATTCAAATCGTTCGTAAGGTGCGACAAATCAGGTAAATCCAAAGTTGCAATAAATGGTAACTAATGGTTAGGGTCGCGAAAACCTTGAGTAATGAGACCAGCTCCAGGAGGAGGATATCCAGGATAACCTGGAATCGAATTTGCATTAGGAATGTTATAACCTCCTGGAAAACCAGGATTAATCGGACCAAACTGGGGTTGTTGAGGCTGTTGATAAGTATAGCCAGGATACGGTTGATACTGATAAACTGGGTTTTGTACAGTAGGACCGAATTGATACTGTCCTTGGTATGGTTGATAGGTGAATTGTGGTTGACTTATGGAAATCATACTTGTACCAGCTTGTCCTGCAGGCATCTGGACCGAAGTCTGAACTGTAGGTCCTGACTGTGCCACAGAGACTTGAGGAACTTGAACTGATGCAAGGATAGTAGAAATCAGAGCTACAGATACTCCAGAAATAGGTGTGGTAGGTTGAACATAAGTTGTAGTAGTTGCAGCAGTTTGAGGCGGAGTCTGAGGTGTGCTAGGCCCAGGTTGTTGAACTAAACCAAGTGCAGGGGTATGAACAATAAGTTGGACAGGTTGCTGGGTTGGAGCAGAAACCAAAGGCTATCCAGGTTGATTAGATAACTGCACATTAGGTTGCATAGTCTGTTAAGTTTGAGATGGATTCCACACCATGTTCATTCCGAGGTATGGGCCCATAAAAGGTTGTGCATATGGAGGACCATAACCTGGTTGAACGTAGGGCTGATAATTAAGCAATACATTTCCAGCTCCTTGTAAAAATGATTGACCAGAAGGTGGTTGGAAACCTTGAGTTGGGTACTGACCTTGAGGTTGATAACCTTGAGGCACATACTGAATCTGGGGTTGATAAGCATATTGAGGAATATAATGAGTCTGGGTTTGACCTTGGGGTATGTACTCTCTGAAGGTTGAAAATCTTGAGGTAGCCCTCTAGGCAGAAGCTGACGACCTTGGGGTTGCCCCCCAGGCGGTAACTGACTACCTTGAGGTTTCCCCCCAGGTGGTAACTAACTACCTTGAGGTTGTCCCTCAGGCAGTAACTAACTACCTTGAGGTTTCCCCCCAGGTGGTAACTGACTATCTTGGGGTTGCCCCCCAGGCGGTAACTGACTACCTTGGGGTTGCCCCCCAGGCGGTAACTGACTACCTTGAGGTTGAGGATTTGGAATACTACCAGACATCATAAGGATTTGTTTTGCGTTCAATGTTTGAGTTCCATTACTACCAGATGATAACTCATGTTCAGTCGGTTGAGGAGTTGCTCCTGAAAAAGTACCAGTGAGTGATTGGTACCCCGAAGGAACAGAAGGACCGCCGTATAAAAATGTTTCCGGTGATTGGGAAAACATAGATGATTGTCTTGACATGATTGATGAAGGATAATAACCTCTTGGTGTAGGGTGAAAAGGAATTCGAGGTGGTGAAAAACTAAGACTCGGGTTTTCTAAAAAATTTGTCAATGACAAATACCAAGCATCACTTCTAAAAGGACTGTAGAATATTGATTCACGCTCCCTAAGATTTAAAGTTTATTGGTTTTCAGGAAGAATTACGTCTTTGTCTGGATTCACAAGTTCTTCAATAGAAATGAGGCCAGAAGGAAGCTTTTGAGTAATGATATTTCCTACCCTAGGTGAACCAGGATCACTAGAAGTTGGAGTAACAAATCCTACAGATGGTTCCAAAACAGCAGGTTCAGTGTCAGGCTCAGAAATTTCACGTTCTTTAGCTAATTCACTGGAAGGGGAAATACTACTAGTAACTTCAGAAAATGAATTGGCTCTTGAATATACTCTATTGTTTGTATTTGATAATCAGGATGAACAATTAGAGATGACTCTCTGACTTCTGGTGATCCAAATCTACTGTCACTAGGTGATATGAGAGCTCGAAGCCCTTCAAGTTGGCTTGGTGTATACTCAAGAGGTTTCCCCTGAAGTCTACGAGATTGTCTCGATAATTCGGCCACGATTAAATATTAAATAATCACACGCAAACAAAGAAAATGTCAATAAAAACACCTAAAGTCTCTAAAGAAACAAACAACTGAATCACACGCCTAAAAAATCTACGAGTTCAAGCCACGTGCAAACAGTAACTTCCCGTACTAAAAACACTAGTTGGTGATGAAATCCAACTTAGTAGAAGTTTAATACAGAAAGGGCGGTTGGAACAGTTACCCCAACAACTTGCTTAATGAAACAGTCTGGCACAAGTTTCTTCACAAAACCATCTCGAGTGAAGAGAACCCCCTAGAGAGTCTAGGTGAGTCTAGTCAACGTCTGCTCCAGGTACAGTGAGATCTTTCCTTCACTGTCACCTTCGGAAATAATCTTAAGTTTATGGACACTAAGGTTACTAACAACAAAAAAGACAACTGGGGGAACAGTCTACGATCCGATTCCATGTGCAAGTGCAGAGTATCAAAGCTCAATCCCCTTGAAGGCTCCTCGACATGGTCAATCTGAGGTTTACCAACAAGTGACCCCAGGGTCCTCGACAATGGTTAATCCGAGGTTTACCGTTTATAATACGCGCAGATCTTTTGTCTTTCCCAATGAAATAGAATTGATTGTCTCAAAGGTTCGGACATGATCTCGTGATTGACTCCTTTAAGAGAAGCTTCCCAAAATGTATCAATTACAATTGGATTTATTTCCTACCGCAAGATGTATCTACTTGTTTGTTTTAACTATCTTAGAGAGTTAATTACTCCCTACTCCAAGATACTAGCCTAAGCTATATTGGTGATAAGAGCCCTAGAAATAGAAAAGATTACTAGATCAATTTTAATTAAGCGTTGCTTTTATGGGTTGTTCCTTAAGTCAATATGCATGGAAATGAAACTTTGATGGTGTGAATACTCGACTCCAAACACACTAGAAAAAGCCACCTAAAATGATAAGCAATTCGTTTTTCTTTCAATGAAATTCTAGCTAAAAGAAAGAGTCCGAGAATGCAATTCTTTAAGAAACAATTCTTTCTTTCAACATGGAAATGGAAAGAAAATATTTTTGTTTTTTAATAAGAACTCAAAATGAGACAAATAATTAATGCTCACAATAAATCCCTTTCACTTTTTAAAACTCGAAACTACAAAAAAAACAATTTGCTTCAAAAGAGATTTACAAGTTCTAGAAAAAACACTCAAAACTACAAAAACTAATTTTGAGATCTAAAAACTTTTAAAAATCTAATTGAATAAAAGCTTCAATTCTTTTTTGAGGACGTTTTACTTAGTTGTTCAGTAAACTAAGGATTCATTTGCACAAAATAACAAACCAAGCAAAAAACATCCAGATATGTTTTCTTTTGTAAAAATGAAATTAAGAACTTATAACAAAGTTTGTTCAAAGATTTGCAACGAGAAAATTAAATGTGTTTCTCATAAAGGATAGATTTCACAACCAAGTCAAACTCATCAAGAAGACAAAAAGACACCAGGGCGATCTAAGGTTTCTCAAGCTTCTGATCTTTGAGTCACTACACAGAGAAAGTGAAAACCACTCCAAGCATGCAAAACTTCTAGAAAATCATTCAAAACAAAAATACTATCGGTACTCACTCACAAGAGATTTTTGACAGGAAAAACACAGATCTGGGTAGACACTAAGAATCCTAAATCAAACCTAAACTTAACTAGAAGAAGATATCTTAGGTTTTTAAAAAAATTTAACATGGTCCACAGGCTCCAGAAGCAACAGGTGCAGTCCCGCACTATTTACTCAAGGAGAATGCGGATATGCCCGCTCTGTCTGTGAAGACAAAGTGCGGTCCCAAGAAAACTTCAAAAAATACAAAAATACTTCGAGATTTTTGAAAACTACCCAGGCCAGTATATATCAATCAAAAACCAGAAAAACAATTTTCTGAAGTCAAAACAAAGGAAAACCAAAAATTAAATACCATCCCCAGTGGAGTCGCCAATTTGTTGGCCAGATAAATTGATCTTGCAGACAAGACTGATCTCCCTAGTATCAGAAGATAGTCTAGCAACAAATAGACCAACAAACCTATATTTCTCTAGACATATGCGATTTATATGTAAATACTACAAAGGTGTTAAGATCCTACCTTAGATCCAATGCTTGTTCGTAGTAGTCATCCTCCAATCGTTCGAAAGAGTTATCTTTGAAGACCTGCAATCACAAATAAGCAAACATTAAATAGCACATGCATGGTAAATATTATAAATCATGCCTATTATGGTGATCAATGAATCCATAAAATAAACCATGAATTAACAACTTATTGAGAAAAACAAATATATTTGTATTAACTTTGAATAGTAGAAGAACCTTACAACCTTTTCAACCTTGATGTTGAACAAGTTCTTCTTGGGGTCCGAAATAGGAATTTCCTTTACTTTGACAAGTCTTGCACTCTTCCAAATGAGATTCATAGAGGTATGTAATCTCTCCTCATAAAAACTCAACTAAAGAAGACTAAGTTCCAACAGCATTTTCCCTCAAAAAATAGTAAGCTTCTAACTCCCTATTAACTAGCCCAATGCTTCTTTTTATAGTGCAGAGGAGGAGGTTACAGTTCCACCTATGAAGGGATAAAATCCTCCTTCAAAGGGATAAGCTCCTCACATCAAGGGGTTAGCTTCTTAAGGTATGAGATACATGAACCTTAAAAGAGCGAACTTGCCACCTCAAGATTCCTTCTAGAAGCTTCTAGAAATAACTGAAAGTGAGTTTTTCAGAATATATTCACACATTTTTAACTTTTACAGGGTTCCGCACCTTTATCACAAAGAGAGTGCGGTCAGGTGCGCCCGAGACATGACCATTAGGTGTGGGACCGCAGGTAATACTAAGAGAAAGTGCGAAACTAGAGTTTTACAAACTTTTGAGAGCTTTTCTCTTATTTTCAAGGCTTGTATGAGGAACTCATGTTTTAGACTTGCAGAGGAGGAAAGTATGAGTGATAATGAACTCACACAGATAGCAGAATGTCAAGGTGACAATTTTCAGTGCAACACTTCTTCCGCTGCAGTCTAGTTGTCAATCCTGCAGAGATGTGATAAGCTACTTCCCTCATGACAAGTACGTCCAAGGAAAACTTTGGCAAAACATGCAGAGGCTTCTTCGCACTAAACATTCGGATGAAAGTGCCAGATGGTGAGGCATACCAATCTGCAATACCTATCAATGCCTCCATTGCTTCCTTTAACATGCAAGGTGGATCTTGTTCGAATATCATCTTGTACAAAGGGATGACAAAATGATTGGTCAACCGGGTGATTACTCCTTTGAAGCTGCATTTGGAAAACAACTTGAAATATGTTTTCACAATAGTCTCCAACGGTGACCATGCCCACTCCAAGCCCGGGAACTCATGTCGGGCACAGACTACATCTAGGATGTAGGCGAACACATAAATATCTACATGCATAGCTTCGGGCGACTGTCGAGCCTTCCTGACTTACTCCTTCAGCTAATGAGCCAGTATGTCGAACTAGTTACATGGTTTTCCTTCTCTAGCCACTTTGTCCAGTGCAATCACCCAACTCTGTGGGAAGGTTTCTGTGCTTGATTTGCCATACAGTCAACAAGAAAATATGATCAAGTATTACTACGCCTTCCTCAGTATCATTTTCTTGTAGACCTGGTTGGTTGTCATCCTGAAATGAGTTAGCTCCTTTACCAAATCCTTCAGAATGTCTCTTGAGTTAGCACTGTTGTTGGGTAAGCTTAATGGAGTCTCCATGACAGTCACAGGCTTTGATATCTGGTACATCTCATCATAATCCTGTTCCCAGAAATTCGCAAGCTTTGTCCCACTAACACTGCTCACGGTCATCATCTCAGGATCAGTGTGAGAGATGATCCAGTGTATCATGTCCACACATGGGAACACAATATATCTACATGCAATCTAGCATAAGACAGAATTGTGAATGTTCACTTACACCTGACGGTCTTCGAGGTGTTCCCCAAAAGTGCCTGCAAATGTTTCATTAACTTCTTGCCACTTCAGTTTGATGTCCTTGTCTAGATACATCTTTGTATCTTCATAGATCGACAGACTAAAGGTCATTTGTTCAGCTGCTGCTGTAGCTAAATTTCCATTAGTTTCTTGAGATCTTGTTCTCTTGGAAGCCATCGATATAGATGCACACCTGAAAGATCTGGAGACAAGAAATATGCATGGAAAGAAATCTATCAGGGAAAACAAAGAAAATTCCGAGGAATGACACAACACATACTTGGAAAACTGATGAGCAAGATTACACAATTTCTTTTGGGAGGGTCGGTGACTGGCTGCCAGAACTGCACAAAAGGTAGTCAGGGCTGTCTGGGAGGCAAGACTGGCTACTAGATCTATGTAATGCGCAATCCAGATTGGTTGTTGCCTCTTGGGATTGTGCAATGCGCTAATCCAACTAGGAAAGACTACAGGGCGAGGGACAGATTTGTGCAATTTCCTGGGCCAATAGTCACTGTCCTCTAGAAATGCACGAAACAGTCCTAGAGGCCAATGCTGGGAAAAAATTTCATTTCTAGAGAGGAAGGTAGAGCCTTCCTTCCCCATATTGCACAAAGCAGTCTTAGTGAGGCAGAGTCCGGGCCAAGGTTGGCCCAACTTGCTGACGGGCAACTGAAAGAAAATAAGACAGTGAATGCATGGCGACACTAAGTGAAAGAAGAAGTGGTTGATAGTGCACGCAAAACATGAATGAAAGATTCAGTAAATAGATTAACATGCATGTGGGTGAAGCAGTTCGCCGGTTGGGTGAACGCTCGTGCAAAACAGTTTCATGCATGCGACAACAATGAGATAGCAACGAAAACTGAAACAGAGCTAGGACAAGCTAGTATATGTGTAAATGACAGAAAGAGTTCAAAGAAATCAAGCAAACAACACTAATATAAGCGAATACACAAAAAGCGTCAGAAATGATGAAAAAGACAAGTTGAAGCCACTTACCCATGAATAGTTGAGCCGAATGTGTCAAAGAGTCCTGGATGTGTTGTGAGATGTCATAGCTCCAGGATCGATGTGAAAGAATGAGCTCTGATGCGTCAAATAAATAAGTTTGGGCTCATGACGTGCATGCCACAAATCTGGGAAAAAGTGACATTTGGAGGGAAACTTCTAAAACAAATTTGCATGTAACCCCCAACTGCTAAAAATAACTCCTTGAATCATGGGATGCCTTTTTCATGTTGCCTTTTGCTATTCCAGGAAGAACCAGTCATGCATGGATGAAAATCAAGTTTCTTCGATCCTGGGTGGAACTGGTCGACTAGATTACTCATGCATTCAGCGGCTTAACTGCTTGGGAAAAACGTGCATTCCTAGCTAGGATTTGGGCTGAATACCCAGGAGGATTGCACAATTTCTCGGTAGAGCAACTAACTACTGCCCAGATTTGCGCAAATCCTGGGCTGAGCAGATCTGCTGGGGACATTTGCACAAATCCTACTGGGAGTTTTGACTGGCATGATTGCGCAATCCTAGAGCGTAGCAGGCTACTAGAGAGGATTGTGCAATTTCTAGAGGGAAAGTTGGTTTCCCTCCAGAAATGTGCAATTTTCTAGGGGAAGCTACTCAACCTGCAGCTAGACCAAATCTGGGTGAACAGCCTGTGAGGGGAATGGATCAAACTGTGATCGACAGGCTGCCTTTGTGCATGAAAAACACTGAATCTTGTGTACTTGACGAAGCAAGATAACGTGTTGTGAAAGGTTGGTAGGGAGGCTCCAAAACAGGCTAAGGAAAAATTTTTGAGGGTGGTTGTAGCTGCTACAACAACTGCCAAAGCAATGATTCTGGCAGTAGATGGTAGCATTAGGAAGAATAAAGAAATTATTGTGATAAGAGGGTTTTCCTAGTAAGAGGGAGAAACAATAGCAGAAGGATAGACTTACATGACAGAGGGAAAATCCATGACTACCATAGGAAGACATACTTTAGAATCCACAAAGACATGCCTGGGCCACTTCATCTGAGATATTATACAAAGAGGAGAAAGAGGGCTCCATTACATACCCACAAGTGATGAGAATGTGGACATACTTCAAACAAAAGCTTAGTGTGATGTTGAATGTATCCCTTATTAGATGGAAATGATGAGGTATTTGTAGGAATTAGGTAGACCATCTGCTAAAGCCATAAAAGAATTTGATTAGGTCATAAAATACTTTAACAAAGGGAGATGGAAACATTCACCTTTTAAGCTAGGTGGACTTGGCTAGGTCATAAATTATTTTAACCAAAAAAGTGAATGGGCCAAGGAAATTATAAGGGAAATTATAGGATACATTCACATTTGAAGCCAAAAGGACTTGGCTAGGCCAACTAGAGGTGAATTTTCCATGGAAATGATAGGATTGGACAAATCTTCTCCTTAGAAGCTAGAAGGACTTGGCTATGTTGACCGAATGAGATAGATGTAATTCACCTTTGAAGCCAAAAGGATTTGGATAGGTCATAAAGGAATTTTACCATAAAGGTGAATGGTCCAAATGAAATTTCTCTCTTGAGAAGTTGTTATCACAATTTTAGTTAATAGTTTTAAAGCATTGATAGTTTCAGCATCAACATCGATTTGTAAAAAACAATGTTAAAGTGCTGACAGTTTCTGTGTCAATGTTGATTTGTAAAAAACAATGTTAAAGTGTTGACAGTTTTTGTGTCAATGTCGATTTGTAAAAAACAATGTTAAAGTGCTAACAATTTCAGCGTCAATGTTTATTCTAAAAAAACAGGGTTAAAGCATTGACAGATAAAATATCAATGTTATGGTAAGTTTTGAAAATAAAAATGCGTTGACAACCAAAGTAGCAATGAATTTTTGTAAAAATGGTCAGTTAAACGCTAACAACTGGAGTATTAGCGCCAAATTCATGAATTCAATTTTTTATGTCCAAATCAAATTTCTAATGGAGCACATGTCAGCGAAGGAGCGATAATCTATCAAAGGAGTGTTGACTAAGCAGATATCAACAAAAAACTTTGTTTTACTCTATTTTTTATTATAAAAGGTTGTAACTTCGATCACAGTTTCCAGACATCTGGAAATGAATTTTCCAAATATACTAGAGGCTTTTGTCGAAAACAGACCTATTAACAAAAACCTCTTTCAGTTTTTACGCAAATTCAATGGTTTGAGAGATTAAAAAGGATAACTAAAGCATATTTTTCAGGATTTTGTAGTTATGTTTTTTCTTGTTTTAGCCATTGTTTTAAAAATCAGTTTCGGAACAACTGGAAATAAATTTTTGAAAACACAAAGAGGGTTATTTTGGGAA
This sequence comes from Pinus taeda, assembly GCA_000404065.3. NCBI lineage: Eukaryota > Viridiplantae > Streptophyta > Pinopsida > Pinales > Pinaceae > Pinus > Pinus taeda. Next base: position 39,124 of record APFE030633660.1, on the reverse strand, counting down.
TGGTCCCATTAACAAACTCTCTCATATTTTTCATAGATATCATGTTTTGAGAGTTTCGAATGGATCTTTGAAGCATGTTTTTCAAGAATTCACCATAATTAATTTGTTCTATTTTTAGAAAAAAACGCCCAATCGGTTGGAGAGCCACCTCAAAAATTCGACTTGGGGTCAAATCTTATCTCCTTGATTATTTGATTTAGTAAGATATATATATATATATATAATATATATATATAATATATATATTATTATATATATATTAATATATATATATTATATAATATATATATATATATATATTATATATATATTATATATATATATATATATAATATATATATATATATATATGTAAGGGGTTTGAGATCCATTATTTTTGGATGTTGAATAGTTCTTAAGTAGTCTATAAAGACTATTGTTTCTGTAATGTACAGGGTTGGTTTTTTATTAGAAGAATTATTGTACGTTGAATATTTTCTGAAAGTTTAATGAAGGAAGCCTGATTCTGCAACAAATATTCTTGTGTTGGGAAATTTGGATACGTGTTTTCTTGTTCTATTTTCCTTTCTATGTTGTCATATGTATATTCTTCTCTTAATGATGAGAGTAAATGAACATAACTCATATCAATTATGATCAATTTATATGTTCAGTCATCCGTAGCTTTCTAATCTATGCTTTGTAGAACTCATATTTGTGATGCTCTTATAAGTATACCATTGCCCTCGTATTCTACATTCCATCACAATAATTTAAAATCTTAAATTATCTCAACTATCGTGCCTCTATGAATGTTTTAGTTTGCTTTCTTGATTAAGCCAAATATTTGACTCTGTACCCAATGGAATTCTATCAAACCCTACCACATTTTGAAGCCTTATTACAACAGATCTAGTCATTGTTTTAAGTAAATAACCATTCATATTTGAGTGAGTTATATAATGGATCTCCCTTTGAATTGAAAGGGCTAGCTTTCAATTCAAAATATTGGTTAGAGGTTACCTTAGAGTTTTTACCTTACAGCTAGGGTTTTCTCTGAGTGATAACAGAAGCCATAAAAACTTGGATGCCAAAAGGACTTGGCTAGGTCATGACTAGACAAGATTGATACATTTTTCTTAAAGATCCATAAAGGAATTTGGCCAAAATCCCTAGATACTTACATGCATATGAGGAGTTACATTTCCCACTCTAGGATGGAGTTATCTATAGACATGCATCAACATAACAAGTTCATAAAGTCTTCTTAAGGAAGGAGAAAGTTCAGCTAAAGGAAAATTTGTTGCAACCAAGGAGAACACCTCCCTCGCTAAGAGGGAGTGTTGGTTTTTTTGTAACATCGAGAGCTATTCCCACATGCTAAGAGGCCTCCTAAATCGGCCTGGAAAATAATTATTTAAATTAAAAGAAAATTAATTTCATTTTTGTGTTTCATGTAGGCTCAAAAGGGACAAGTCAACCCCACCATGGAATAATGTGTCCCTTGGGGTAAATACACCCATTCAACTTGTATATATATACATTTTGTGACACTTATTTGATCACTCACTCACGATCAACTCTCTTCTATAGAAGACACTCGTGGGAACAGAAAATGGATGAAATTGATAAAGTTTGGACTTGGTTTTTGGTATAGATTTCTAGAAATCTTATTATAAACCTTGCTAAAGATGAATTTCTCCCATAACAAGAGGTTTTGGGTTTTCTCGCAAGTTTGGGTTCCCCGGGAAAATCTTTTGTCTCTATTATGAATGGTTGTCTCTTTATGATCTTATTTGTTTCTATTATTTTCGTTGCATTATTGTTGATATTTTCTATGTATAATTGCTTAATGATATCAATGGAATAAGAAGAATTATTTGAAGATCATTAGAAGTAATTATCAAATCGGAAAAATGATTTCTATTGTGTTTATTGTAGAAAAATCAATAATAATAATAACCAAAAGGAGAGTGATGTCTTAGAGGTAATGGAAGATCTTGTAAAATTTTTGGAACAAATGATGAAGAGAATGGATGCCTTCAAATTAGCTCAACATAATGGAAGGGTCATAACTAAACTAATCTACAAGAGTAGTGAAGTTGAAACAAAGGATGTGCAACAACACCAAATGAAGATGGAGATGCCAGAAGTTACTGGAAAACATATTCAAAAACATTAATGGAGTGGATAGAAGGCATGTAGGAATATTTTAAGTGCAATGGGATTAAACGTCCTCAAAGAGTGAAAATTTCCTATGGAAGATTAAGGTTTTATGCATATGATTCGTGGAAACAACAAAAAAGCAACATATAATGGATAGGAAAATACAAGATCCAAAATTAGGCGAAGATGATCACCTAAGTTTGTAAATTCTAATTATACTTTGAAAGTAAAGAGAAGATTGGAGAATTTAAACAAAAATAATAAATTTGTAGAAGGATATTTTAACGAGTTTGTAGAGTGTCCATGAGAGATGGTTTTACACAATATACTGTGGAAAATATCATGTAGTTTGTGGATGGATTAAATTTATCCTTTAAAAGGAATTTAATCAAGGATAAAATGGGTTATTAAAAGAGGCTTATCATTTTCCCTTAAAAATTGAGAAGGCATAAATGAAGAGAAAGTATCAGAACAAACAATGAGAGGAAAAACCATTCATAGGGATCAGAAAACAAATGCTAAAGAATGTTAAGAATATATTCCAAATCAAAGTTAGGTTCACAAAGACAAATTCATACTACAACAAAGTACCATTGAAAGAGGTTAACTAATACCTAGAAGTCTATTAAAACTTTTGACCACCCAATTTTTTTTGTTTTAGTAAAAAATTGTTAAAAACTCCAATGCTAATAGTAGATGTTATTTTGATCATTTTTCTCAATATTGTAACTCTACAAACCTCCGAAAAAGTGCCCATGTGGTAGTGTTTTCCTTGTAGTGCCATGTATAGATTTATTGTTACATGCACTACATATTGATATGTGTTATCTATAACCATCTACCTTCCATAAGCCATTACAGGTCCAAGCTAGCATTTACACTAGATAATATAATGAAGTGCCCTATGTTAGCTACCTAGACTTGTGAAATCACCCTTCCCAAGGTCCATCGATGAAATAACCATTACATAATACTTAACAATTAAAGGGGAAAATAGGGTGTACTATTTGTTTAATTTTCGAATTAAAACATTGTAAATAACCAGCTTAGATCCATGTTAACTCTGAATCTACCAAGATCCAAGAGGGATCAAATTTATTTTCATTGTAAAATAGGTTTGCATCTCAAGTGATTTGATCTCTCTCAGTGCTTGGTAGAGATGGAGTTAAGATGGATGTAGGCTGGTTTAATTATTAATTTATTTTATTTTTATTTATTTATTTATAGTGTCAAAATGTTTAATATGATATTACAATGTTAATATAGGACATTATAACTTTGACATAATCTAACTTATAGACGAAATAACCTTTTCACCAGAATCTGATGATACAGTTTCAAGCAAGATTGAGATTTTTTGTTGTTTAAAATACATTTTTGAATGCATAAATGGATTTAGCACCCTGAAAATCCCTTGGAGAACTCAAATTCTATAGATTAAACATATTAGACTCAATTTTTTAAAAATATTTGTAGGATTTTGGTTAAAATAACCAAAAAAATCCTGAAAAAGGCCATTTCATCTATAAGTTAGACTATGCCTTACAACATCTCTACCAACCATACTATGATTTTATTTTTATTTTTATTTCATTTTGTTTATTTTGACTGAATCTCAATGTTTAACAAGACATTACAATGTCTAACATGACATTACATGTTTAATAAGGCATAACAACATATCTATCATACTAAGTTGGAGAGTGCCTCTTGGCACAATAATTGTGTAGCTTTCACTTACAAAAGAAACAATAGCATTTATATCTTTCATAATGGGTACTTAATGTTTGTCATTAAATAAAAACCTCCTCCATACCCTAATAGATTTGAAACTTTCCTTCAAAATCTTTGATAACCTTTTTAAATACTTTTAAAATTTTAGGAATTGTGCAATCTTTAACTTTAGCCAATAAATCCTTAAGGCTAATTTTTGACAATTCAATTTGTTTCCACACAATATGAAATTCTTATAGTTTATATTATGTATTTTTGATGGTTTTATTGTTATGTCACTGTCGTTAGGCAATGATATCTAGTGCCCATGATTTGATATTAGTTTCGTAATCATACATAATTTTTGTTTCCAATTCTAATGTTTGTTATAATTTTCTAGGATGTTCGTACTAAATATTTAGGTTGATGTATGGCTGCCACCACCACCATGGCTACAAATCTCGAGGCCATACCTCAGCCATCCTCACATCCGTTTATGTAACTTATGTAAGTTTTGTATATGTGATTTGGCTATTGTTAGCTTTAGACACATCTTCCCATGTTTGTGTTGTTGTCGATGGGACGTATGACTTTTACTCTCCTCATAGTTATATACATTGGGGATGGTGTAATTTTACATATGAAATGAAATGAAATTTTAACGTCCATGAGACTAGATATAAACTAGGGGACCACTAGCTTCCCTGCTTTTTTCCTTTTGTAATTCAATCCTCTTATTATTCAAATTAATGATGAGTTGACCCAACCTTCTAACAGTCCCCTCATTGAAAAGACAATGCCAAGGAACTAATGTTAACGTACTATTGTAACTGCCTCTGATGTCTTTGAAAGCATCACATTCCAAAATTAAATGTTTTTCTGATTCCACTGCCCCAGAAGTGCAAAAAGTACACACTCGTGCTTCCCAAGCTTCTTTAGATCTTTTCCACTGACCTGTTTCGCATCGTAGTTGATGCGAGTTAGTTCTTAATTGAGCAATAATAATATTTTCTCTCCATGGAATGTTAACTCCAATGTACTCTTTTTGTTGGTGTTGAAAATAGAAACAAGAAATGCTAAAAATAGAAATGCTAAGAATAGCATTGCTATAAATAGCATTTCAGGATATACTCCAACTCTGTTGGAAATAGCAAAAAATAGAAATGCTAAAAAATAGCATTGCTATAAATAGCATTTCGGGATACATTCCAATTTTAGTTAGTCCCTAAACTAAAATTGAGAATTAAAATTCGAATTTGATCTTAGCAGCTGTTTGTAAAATAATTAATTAATTCATCTTGAGTTAATTAGTTGTAGGAAATCAAACATGAAGTCTATGTGAAGACATGCAACCGTTTCTCCATTGATTGAGGAAGTTATCCCTTGATTAAAGGAGATCAGGATGAGTTGTACTTTGAGTTGTAATTAGTTAGCTGAGTTAACTGAATTAAGTCCAGTTCGACTAGTTCAAATAGTTTGTTGAACTAATTGTGAGTTCAGTTAGTGATCCGAAAATGGGGCACTATAGGCTTCTTGTCAGCTTACAAGAACCCCTCTCACTTCCAAAGCTTAAATATTTCCAAGACCTTATGATTAGCCAATTGGGGAATTAAAAAGTACTTGAAAATAGGTGTATACTTGTGTTTTTTTTTAGCTGTTAAGTGCTTTAAGTTCTATTTCTTATGATGATATTTAAATACATGTGATAGTAAATAAAGCAACAAATAAAAAAAACACACATAACAACAATGTAATATGGAGTTCACCCAAACCTCTTGGGCTACGTCTCCTTGAGCTCTAGTCAACTCAACTAGGCTCTCTGGGATTATGGCATCAATTCTTTTACAAGCTCCACACTCAACTCCATTGGTTTACATTGAACCTATGGGTTTAGAATGCCATCTTATCCTACTGGCTATCCTCACTCTGCAGATAGATCTAGGCTTCTCTGGACTAGATTCCTTCAATCAACGCTCTGAGCAATCTTGCTCTAGCTTGCACCAACTCCCTCAAAATTCTCTCACTGTCTCTGGAATGCCTTCTTCTATCTTCAGCACACTTTGGACACCAGTAATAGCTAGATCATTTGATCTCTTCGTTGTTCTTGGCTCTGGCTCTCGCTCTGGCTCTCTGGCTTTGGCTCTGGCTCTAGTTCTTCGGCTTTGGCTTTGGCCCTGGCTCTTCGGCTCTGGCTTTGGCTCTGGCTCTTTGGATCTCTGATCTTCTCCCAGCCTCTGTGTGCCTCTGTAGTTCGCTTGACCTCCAAGCGGCACTCAGCAACCTTCCAACGACCTTTTTCAATCCCTCAGTGATCCCTGGTCAATCACGCTCTCTGTTTTTTATCATGCATCAGTTACAGTCCTCCATCATTGAAGAACCCGACTGTTTCCACAAAAGAATTAGTTTCCTATTGCAATGAATCGGCGGGCACAAGAAACCCAACCGTTCGACCTTCCTCCTGCAGAAATGGCCACATAATGCAATACACAGGAAAACTGTCGAAAACATATGATTGAGCATTTTACCGAACTTCAAATGCATTCAATCGCATTGATAAACCCATCAGGTCTGCCATTCTATTTCAGATCACTATCGCATGGAGTAATGGTCAAAAACCCAATACACAGGAAATACAGAGAAATCTTGCATTTCCGAATTTCAAATATTATGAAATTGTGTCCATAATCCCTATCGGGTTCGCCTTCTATCGGCATATCGCTATCACGAATCGCATGGTGCATTGGCCTATGTATCGGGGATCACTGATCACCGATCGCCGATCACATCTGGACTGTTGATCTTGCTTCTCCGATTGTCGACCACCCCGATCATTCCAATTGCTAATATTGCAATCGCTAATCGCATGTCGCCTTGTACTCCCGCCAAGCCTTTATCCCTTCATTGCTCCAATCCGATACATCTCACGGATCCGATAAGGGGTTAGGCTGTGGGACATAATATTTTGGGTCTGCCCTTTAAACCTTTCACATGTGATTTTTGCATATAAGGCCTTAAGCCCATTTTCATAAGAATTTTCCTTAAGGAGCCTTTTATGCCATTTTTAGAAGAAATGCCTCCTTTTCAAAGGACAAAGGCAACCTTCTTTCTGCGATAACTTCTTCATCCGAAGTCCATTTTAGCCCATTCAAATTGTTGTAGATTTAGAGTGAAAAGATCTACACAATGGGACTGTTTCCAGGAGCAGCCCTTGACTTTCATTTTCCTCTATGAGGAACACTTTAGACTTAGAAGTCTATCCAAGATCCATTTTGGATCACACCTTCCCACTAAAAGAACTTTTAGTCTCCAAAATACAGACATACTAATTTGAACAGTAAATGAGAGTAACAACACCCTCTTCTTTCAGCCTCCATACACTTGCCTTGCATAGTGCCTTTGGACCAAAGCCTTTGACCACTCTCCTTCCTGGATGTGTTGGTCCTCTTGGGAAGAACTCTTTTCCTCGTTGACTTCATGCAGAACTCCTGCTGTGATCCAGGTGGATATTGGTGGCCACCCGCTAATTCCACTTGGATCCCCTCTAGTGCTTCTTTCAGTTTTTTCAGTTTCCTTAATTATAGCACAATTTACTATTTTTAGCAGTTTTCCGGGTCCTAAACTTCCGAAACCGTTTTGAGGCCCTAAACGACGTTTTTTGGGAAATCTATCGCCAATGATTTTTCTCTCAAAAAATTGTCTTTTTCGTCGTATTCCTCAGAGAGATCTTTCCAATGGGCTATCATGCGTGTCAAACGGAGATAATACGACCAATTTGCGACCCCGGGAAGTTGATGTACCAACTTACCCAAAAACAGGGCCCACAATTTGGCATTTCATCTTCTAGTGTTAGGTTTTGGAATGTGAAGGATTTTCCATTGTTTCTCAACAATAAATAGGCCTTTGAGCCTCATTGTAACACAGTTCAGAGGCATGTAGTCACACATCTCTTCTCAGAGATAAGCTACCATCGCCCTAGCTGGTTTATTTCCATTTCTGGTTGTAAGCATATGTTAGTATTTTCCATTAATGAAATGAAGTATTATTTCCGCTACATCTTTGTGTATATGGTTATCTCTGTAATTTGTTGCGTTCCTGTTTAAGTCCGGATCAGTGGTATCAGAGTGGTCTGCTTTTTTTCTGTTTTTGTTTGCATGTCCCCAACAAGGTCGGGATATAAGGAGTTAGGGCTTGCGCTGATCGAACCTTTGCAAGACCAGCCTCGCAAATCCCGACGGCCTCCCATGGCGGATGAGAAGAAAGACGAGGGAGCAAGAGATCCTATCAAAATCTTGCTCGAAGAAGCCCTCCAATGACAACGGAACGCGATGATGGATAACTTTGCCCAAATCCTTCAGCGGCTACCCAAAAGTGATGCATTGGCTTCCAGCAGCTAATCTAGAAATGCCATGCTCTTTAAGGTACAAGTTAATTTTGAAATCCCCATATTCGAGGGTCAGATAAACACATATGCCGTAGATAAATGGTTAAATCTGCTAGAGGGTTATTTTTATGTTCATGAATTTTCGAGTCGGGAAAAGATTGTTTTCGCTCTTCTCAAAGAAACCCCCCACATCAAGGACTGGTGGGAAACCTACTGCGAGCAGAAGGATGAAA
>APFE030633660.1:2636-15359 GCA_000404065.3 Pinus taeda | reverse complement strand
AGTTGCTCCTGTTTCACTCAACATTATCTCATAAGAAACCAAACTTTTTATTTTAAACTTTCTCAGGATCAATCGCTTTTGGATTTTCTCAACTTGCTTCCATTTTGAGACAGGGATGTTGCTAGCCCACAATTCACACCCATATAATATCACTGGACAAACTAGGAGCCCAAACATCACTTTAATTCTTTTCCAATCCAATAATTATGCTTCTCTACATCTGTTTTGAAGAGCATATAATACTTTCCACCTTCCTAAAATTCTCTTCTTTCTACAGTGTTCCCAATTAAGCATATTGTTGAAATCAATCCCAAGGTAGTTGTATTCATTTACTTCTTCAAGAAATTTTCCTTCAAAGAAGAACATATGCTAGCTCTACTTCCTTTTATTTTAGAAAATCATTATTTTTGGTCTTACTGGTATTGACTTGCGTCCCTAATGTTTTACAAAAATGCTCAAGGGCATATAGGTGCATCTTGAATCCTTGGGTCGATTTAGCAATCAATACAAGGTCATCAACATATAAAAGAAGCTTTATCACAAACTCCCCCAATCGATCACCATCCCTACCTTGCAGATTTAGCCACTCTTCAAATTTATCAATATATAAACCAAAAAGAGTAGGGGATAAAGGGCAGCGTTACTTGACTCCGATGTCACTTCTAAAACTTTCTAAAATGCCTCTTGAAGTTCTAATTTTGACTTTCACCTCTTCATAAAGCCTATGGACAACAACTCTATAATGCAAAGGAATTTCAAGTTCTTCCATTCTCCTCCACAAATTATCTCTAGGGACTATGTCAAATGCCTTTTTGAAGTCAACAAAGCAGCAAAATACTTATTCTTTTCCCTCCCAAAACTTTTCAATAATGTGTCTCAACATGATACCATGATCTACAGTAGATTGTTTCGGTCTAAAACTTGCTTTCCCTTTTTCCCTCTTTTCTTTGACTTCCGCCCACTTACTGATTATATTTTCTACTATGTCGTTGAAGATATTTGCAAACAAAGGATTGATCATAATGGTTGTATAGTTGGAAGGATTATTAATGTCTCCACTTTTAAATAGGGGTATTGCTAGAATAGTTGTCCAATCTCTTGGGAATCCTTGTCGAATGACGTTGTTGAATATTTCCATGATGTGCAATGCAAGAATGTCCATTCCCCACTTTAGACATTTTGCATGAAGTTCAACCAAGTCCTTTTCCTTTCCTATTTTCAACCTCTTAATTCATGTCTCTACTTCATGTAAGGTGAAAAGATGTGTAGTTGTGTTGATCTTGGGAGGAGGCTCCTCCTATGATTCTTTCTCATAAAGTTGCCTTGCATAGTCAAACCATTGATTGACCATAATAATATTTTCAATTTGCTTCTTCCTTTGTTGAAGTTTCTGCCAAAAAAGATTTGGTTTATTCTTGCCTAGATATATTAACTCTTCTCACCTTGTTTGCATGAAAACATATTTTTTTCGTTTTTAAAATATTCTTATATAGCTTTACATTCATCTTCTCCTCACATGTCTTTTTCAAGGTTTTCCTTGCCATTTTTCATTCCTCATCAAACCAAGCATTTACAGGAATTAATTTGATTCAGATTTCCTATTTTTTTCTCTTTTACACTTCTCAAGTGTACTCATATTTGTTAACTCATGACTATTGAGGCTTTGGGAGCCACTCTTCCCTTTATGAATTGATCTCTCCAACACTGTTTTGAAGATAGTGTAATTTTCTTGTGTTAGAAGAATTTTTCCCCTTGATATCGATTGTCGAGAACATTGGGTTTTCCTCCTATGTTGTCTTTCTTCTAACCAAGATAGATTTATATAAATTGGGTTATGGTATGATTTTAAGTCCCACATATGCTCTCCAATATTAACTTCATCTATCCTTTCTATCAAGCTTTGTGAACAAATAATGTAGTCAACAACACTTGCCCCATTGTATGTGCTGCAAGTGAACTTCCCAGACCTTTTCCATTTATCTAGACCATTGCAGATAATTAAGTTGAAAACACCACACAACGTGAGAAACTCCTCTCCAAAATTATTGCTAACTTTTTGATCTTCTGAACATCTCAACCATTGGGGATTCTCCTCTTCAATGAGCCAGATAGGATTGTGATCCTGTTTGAAACAAAACATACAAGCTTGTTGATTTGTTATTCTATCATTGAAATTTCCCACTAAAGAACTTCTCCCTGCTTAGAATATACAACAATATCCTTCTTTAAAGCTGCATATGGGTCTTCGCTGTCTAAGCCCTTATTTTTGTAAGTTTTTTAGCCTTGAGGCGAAAAATAGCATGCTGCAATTTTTTATGTGGTTCTCATTCTCTGCTATTTTGAACCATAAATATTGTTTATTTGTATCTTCTTTCACAAACTAAATGCGATGACCTTCTTTTTATTTCACTAAAACCAATATTCCTCCATACCCTTGGCCAATTTCTGTTGCCTCGTTCCAAATTGCTAATTTCAAATAACCATCAAATATAGGAGTTTTACAACTATCATGTTCATGAGTTTCTGTGAGACAAATTATGTCTCTACCTTCTTCAATATGCCCTATCCCAAGTTCCCTCCTCCAAGGTTAACCTTTATAGTTCCAACAAACTGGACTTAGGTAGACCTGGGTAAGATTTGATTGCTACATGGCTTGGCACACGGGACTCAACTTTGAGTCTTCACCCCTTTTCATCCATGTTGATCCTATTTTTTTCCTCCCTATTATAGAATTAATTGTTTTCACTTTACTGCCAAATTGCTTCCCTTCTTTGTCATGAGGCCCAAACATTGCAATAACCAGTTTACCATTGTACAAACATGCTCTTTTCTCTTCATTTCTTGTTGCTCTAATTTATCTCCACTTCTTCTCTTCTCTCCTCTTGTTGTTTGCTGGTTAGATATTCATCTAAGAACAAGTGTGAGCCTTTCAAGAGTTTCTTTTTGCTTAAGAGATAGTGTTCGTCTTTCACACTTGCTATGATGACTTTTATGAGTCAAGGCCTCTCTTCACATATTTTTCCCACCCTTCTTGCTTGACAAATTTGCCCTCCCCAATGCAATTTCTCTTTCAAAAAGTCTATTGTCAAATTGAGAGTGCTTTCCTTCTTTCCATAGTCTCTTATTCCTCTTATAATAAAGTTTGTTTCCCTATCTTTTCCATCTTTATGTTCTCTTTCCTTTGCTCCACGAGCACTTACATCTTCTTTTTCCTCCATCCTTATGTAACCATTAGTGTCCTCAGTGTTAGGTTTGATTTCTTTTGGAATGTTTGTCTTCTTGATCTATTTTGTTTTTTTTTCCAAAATGACCACCTGCTGAGATATTTGTGTATCCACCTGATATTTATGTATCCATATGTAATGTTATAGAAAAAATTAATGAGGAATTTGATATAATTTATGGAATAAGGATGTGCCGTTTATATTATATGGTTTGTATTGATATAATAAAACTGCCGATTAATAGAACCGTTGGAAAATGGCAGGAACATTAAAAAAATTACAAGAATTGGCTACACTAACAATTTCTAAGACTTGGCAATTAATCTATTTTTTCTTAGACTTGGAAATTAATCGACTTTCTCTTGATGCATCAAATCAAATAAAAACAAAGGGCATTACAACAATTGTCTATACCAAAAATTTCAATGTAAGCCGTCAAATTTTCAATGTAAGGCCTTGACGCATGCATAATATAAATCTCACAAATCCATGCGTAACATGGAGAGTACAGAAAATTAAAATCAATAGACTTCTTATACGTACAAAAAACCTATTGCAACAGAAATACTAATTAGAAAGCATCATAGGCATTAATGATGCACGAGAAATAGTCGCAAAGATCCTTTTTCCTAAATTCATAACCAACCCCCAACCATGAACTAGGGTGTAGTATGCTTTATTTTAATATATAGTTTTATACATTGGGGATAGTGTGATTTTAGATATGTAATTTTATACTTAAGAGTAATGAGGGATTTGATATAATTTATGGGATACAAATGTGAGTAGATATTATATGGTTTATATTAATAAAATAAAAGCACCAAGCATAACAAAACTTAGCTCAAGTAAATGAATTACTAGGTTGGTTGTTTTTTGTTTCAAATGCAATATAGAAACCATATTTAATGTCACTGTATTTCTTTTCACCCCACCATTTTTCTATAGCCATCTGCAAAGAAGAACAACTTGTTTTGCATACTCATCTTCAAAGAAACAAACAAAAGATGATTGTGTTAATTCAAATTGAATTGATCAAATCTGAATTCGTTTATTGTCAAGCTCGGTCTTGTTATATTGTGGACTTGATATCATTGGTTTCAAGTAATAACTTATATTTTCTTTAAACTTTCAAAGTTTTTAGATGGAGCTATTGTTTCTGGGTTAGTGTTCTGTATTAAAAACAAGGTTTGCTTTTTTTGTTCCCCCCTCGAAATTGTTATGTGTGATTGGCAATGGAAATAAATTAGTCTCTTGTTGTGTTCCCTACACTCTTTTTCTTCATTGCTTTTTATGTAGGATGTATGGTCAGCTATAACGACATGTTTCTAGATTATGATATGTTATAATAATCCTTCGAGATTTGTTTGTACAATCTAGGATTAGTTAGGATTAGTTAGTTTTATTCAGTTTTTCCCATACAGAGGAGTTATCTAGACATAATCCTCTTCTCTATTTTTTAAGCTGTATAAATTACATATCATTGATAATGAATAACATACAAATGGTCTTGTCTTGGTAAAGTTCATTTTGGGCTTGACAATGGTATTAGAGGAAAACACTGGATACTCCATTGTTGCAAGCTGGGCGAAGAAGGTGTGCTCGTTGTGGAGTGGGCATTGAGATCTGGTTCTCTAAGGCGATGGAGTGTGCGGTTTGACCTACCAGAGAACTCTGTTGTGGCGGCTCTTGGGTGAACCTGATGTGAATTAAACCCTTGGCAAAGTATGCAGAGTTGTGGCTTTGCTACAAGAGAATCCTTTTGTGAAGGCTCCCCTTGGTGAATGGAGATCTATGTGATGACCACAGACCGGTGCAGAGGAGGGATCATCAGTTGCTGCATCAGTGGTGGTGTGCTGCAAAGAGGAGGAACGTGATTGTGGAAAGGTTGTTCAACCCAACTGTCAACCTGCCAGTGTTTGGAACTCATACTTTTTTTTGGTGAGGAAAATTCGATTGCAATTTTTTTTGTATTTCATTCGGTGCTGCAGTGAAGGTGATGTTGTGGCATACCATCAAACTCTGTGAAGAGTGACTGCAAACCTTGGTTTTGGAGATTTTTTTGAATTAGTAAGTCAAAAACACAATTTTTAAGAAATTTATGTGATTGATTGTGGTTGAATCAAAATCATTGAACACTATTGTGCCTGGTTGTGGTTGCACCTGTAAGTTAAAATGGAGTTTTTTAAGAGCTGTGATTGTGATATTGCTATTGCAGCAGAAGTTTTTTTTTGGTTGAATCAGATTAAAAAAAAAGTTCTTTATAAATTTTTTTTTTTTTGGTATTTCAATACATTTATCTGAAAAACATGAACTCCCTTGTATCTTTAATTGGGATTGTTCTGTCTGGAAAGGAAAATTTCCAAGAATGGTTCAGGAAGATTAAGAATACACTTATATTTAATGATCTGTAAGATGAAGTCTATGAAGAAAAGGAGGGAATGCACCAGATGATCCTGGTGAGGAAAAACAGTTAGCAATCTGGCAAAGTAAAAATAAGAAGGCTTATGCCTTAATCTCCACTTCAGTCTCAAAAGAGGTAAGCAGGTACATTGCTCAGAGTAAAATAGCATATGATGCCATAACAAAACTAAAAGAGCTTTATGGTTCACATTCTAAATTGGAGATAATTTAGTTATTGTTGAAGTTATTTAATTTGGAAATGAAAGATAATGATCCACTAAAACTTGCTTCTGAAATTAAAGCCATCAATCATGAAATTGAATCTACTGGAGTTAAAGTTGATTTGCAACTTACTGCCTTTATAAAATATATTTACCCTAGTTATTCACACTACTTGGAATCTCTCCAATCTAGTGGGCAATTAAAAGAATTAGTTTTTGATAAATTAGTAGGGAAAATTGCAGAAAGAGAGAAGGCATTTGGCAAGAAAGAAACATCACATAATTCTAATACTGAAACCCTATGTCTTGCTCAAAAATATCAAAAACCTCAAGAAGAATATGTCAGAAATACTAAGGGTAATAGAGGTCGAGGTAGGAAGAATTATAGAGGTGGGGGGGCAGAAATATTCAAGGAGATAGACAACAAAATGATAAACAAAGAAATTTTCCTAATAAAACAACTGTAAAATGATTTAGATGTGGTAAAATTGGACATACAGCTGCAAATTATAGAATTCCTTGGGAGAAAATTAATGAAAGAAGAGAACAAATTCTTGAAAAGAAAGATCATCTAATTCTAGAAAAAAGACAGTCTTCTGAGAATGCACATTATGTTGTTGCTCATTCTAATTTTCATATGGAAGATATATTTGGTACCTCTTTTTCTTCATGGCATGACAGTTAGATTTTAGACACAAGTGCCACTTGTCATATGACCTTTCAAAGAGATTTGTTTGAACAATTCAGTGATAATATTGATGGAGTAG
Organism: Pinus taeda; assembly: GCA_000404065.3. Classification (NCBI taxonomy): domain Eukaryota; kingdom Viridiplantae; phylum Streptophyta; class Pinopsida; order Pinales; family Pinaceae; genus Pinus; species Pinus taeda. The sequence continues at coordinate 8,744 of APFE030633660.1, read as the reverse complement.
TGTATTTTGTTGATAAGTCTCAAATCAAACCATCAAGGATTGCATCTATTCAGTTAAATATTCCTAGACTTTCTAATTATACTTTGAATGATGTTCTTTACATTCCTTAGTTCTAAAGAAATTTATTATCTCTTGTACAAATAAGACAATAGGGACATTCCATCCACATATTTGATGGTAAAGTGGAAATTTGAAGAGCAGACGACAATAAAACTATAATGAATAGTGTAGAAGAAGATAAATTGTTGAAGTTGAAAGGTGTGTCGTCTGTTACATTGAACACTAATTATTTGGTTCAACAAAATGGTACTCTGTCATCTTCTTTATTGTGAGATGCACGCTTTAGTCATATTAATTATGAAAGTCTTAGAATTATGAAACAAAAGGGGATTAAAGGACTTCCAACAGTTCCTATAAAATTGACCCCATGTAATGCTTGTATATTGGACAAGCATCACAATAGTCTTTTTAGAATTCTACTTCTAGAGCTACAAGGAAATTAAGTTTCATATCTCTGACTTGTGTGGACCTATGCATGTACCAACTGCGAATGGAAATAAATACATACTAACTTTTATTGATGATTATTCGAGGATGTGTTGGGTTTATCTACTTAAGGAAAAATCACAAGTTTTTGATGTGTCTAAAAAATTCATCTCTTGATTACAAATGAAGCTCAACTAAATATTGGTACTATAAGAACTGACAATGGAGGAGAATATACTTCACATGTCTTTGAAAAATATTTGCAAGAGAATGGCATCAAACACCAGACCACAATATCATATAATCCACAACAAAACGATGTTGCAGAACAAATGAACATGGCATTGCTTAATAGGGTAAGGTCAATGGTGTTTTTTAAGAATGTAAAATTAATGTTTTGGGGAGAAGCAGTGCTCTACGCAGCATATATTAGAAATCGGTGACCATCCTCTATCATTAATAACAAAACTCCATATGGAATGTGGTATAATCGTCTTCCTATTGTTAAACATTTCAGAGTTTTCGGTTCACAATGTTATGCTTTGATTCCTAAACAACAGAGGACTAAGTTGAGTGAACGGAGCAGAAAAAGTATTTTTTTAGGGTATTCTATGACTTCTAAGGCATACCGATTATATGATGAAGAGAACAAGAAATTTATTTTTTTCAAGCGATGTAATTTTTCTTGAATCTGATAAAGATTCCCTCACTGTTGATAGACAACTTAATCAGAGAGAAAAGTTTGTGCCTCAATAGTTGTATTATGAATAAGATAATATACTTCCACATCCTGAAGGGGGGATACCTATATTAGATCAGTTTGTGGAGTTTCCTTCTCTCAATGATGATGATTCTGCTATTGATGAAAAATTGGTTGATGCAAATGTTTCTACATACATGACAGGGACAGAAACAGAAACAGAAAGAGAGTTGATATGGACAGAAATGGAAACAACTGAGACAAATGAAGAATATGAGCAACTTCCTACACAACCTTTGCGAAGATCATCTCGTATTTGAACATTTCCAAAGAAATATGATGAATTTAAGACTGGAAGTTCCTCAGGTAACTATTCTGATTGTGAATTTAACTTTTCTGTGGATTGTGAACCTACTTGTTTTGAAGAAGCTACTAGTCATGATCAGTGGAAAGATGTAATGCAAAAGGAATATGATGCTCTCATAAAAAATGGCACATGGAGGCTAGTGGATCCTCCTGTTGGCATCAAACCTATTGGTTGCAAGTGGATTTATAAAACTAAGTATAAAGTTGATGGTTCACTAGACAAACACAAGACAAGACTTGCAGTGAAGGGATATGCATAGAAAGAGGGTATTGACTATATAGAGACATTTGCTCCTACAACATTATGGGACACTATTAGATCTTTGTTTGCTATTGCAACTAAGAAAGAATGGAAAATTCATCATATGGATGTCAAAAATGCTTTTTTAAATGGATATTTGAAAGAAGATGTTTACATGTTTCAGCGAGAAGGTTTTTCCCTTAAAGGGAAAGAACAAAAGGTTCGCAAACTAATAAATTCTTTATATGGCTTGAAACAAGTGCCATGAGCATGGTATGAGAAACTAATTGAAAATCTTCTAAAGTTAAATTATAAACATTTTGACCTAGATGATGCAACTCTTTTCATTAAGAAAGTTGGAAGATTAGTTGTATATCTAGTTGTATATGTTGAGATTTGATGATCACAGGAAACAATGATGAATATATATCATCTATTAAGAAGGAATTGAAAAAGGTTTTTTATATGACAAATTTAGGTTTACTTCATTATTATCTTGGAATTGAAGTTGATAAAAAACCACAACATATTTTCACCTCTTAGAAGAAATATGTTGGTAATTTATTGAATAGATATAGTATGGTGGATTGTAATCCTGTCACTACTCCAATGGAACAGAATTTGAAACTCACTTCAGAAGAAGGCAAACCATTTGAAGATCCAACAAAGTACACGAAACTTGTTGGAAGTTTGATTTATTTATCTATTACTTGTCCTGACATAACCTTTATTGTTGGAATACTTTCCAGATTTATGCATCATCCTTGTGAGGGGCATTGGGTAGTAGCGAAAAGTGTTCTGAAATATTTAAAAGGAACCCAAACTTACGGCATCAAATACTCCAAAGTTTCAAACTTCCATCTTCTAGGTTATTCAGATTCTGATTTTGATGGAGATAAGGAGAATGGAGTCTCTACTTCTGGTTATTTGATGAATCTTGGATCAACAGCCATCAGTTGGAGATCGATCAAGCAATCTGTCCCTGCCGATTCTACCACTGAAGCCGAATATGTTGCAGCAGCTCAAGCCACTAAGGAAATCATTTTTCTTCAGAAAATACTTAAATATTTGCAGGAGAAACAAAAAGCTTCAACTCCTCTATTTGTCGACAACTCTTCTAAAATTCAATTGGCCAAGAATCCAAAGTTTCATGATCGAACTAAACATATCAACACCAAGTATCATTTGATTCGAAATCATGTAGAGGCCAAAACAATTCATCTGACACATTGTCTTACTTCAAAACAAATTGCAGATATTTTTACCAAAGCATTAGGACGTGAAAATATTGAAAAGTTCATATCTTTACTTGGCATGTCAGATATCCCTTCGGCTTAAGGGGGGAAATGTTAAACTAATCCTTCAGCATTTGTTTGTACAGTCTAGGATTAGTTAGGATTAGTTAGTTTATTTTTTAGCTTTTCCCGTACATAGGAGTTATCTAGACATAATCGTCTTCTCTGTTTTTTTATCTGTATAAATTACTTATCTTTGATAATGAATAACATACGATTGGTCTTGTCTTGGTAAAGTTCATTCTGGGTTTGGCATGGTATTGTTTTTCAAATTTGTGTTCTATATTAAAATATGGAGATTCACTCTTAAAATTCAGTTTCTGGTGTATGGTATTGTTTTTCAACTTTGCGTTCTATATCAAAATATAGAGATTCATTGTTACAATTCACTGAATTTTTGTTGTTGTCAACAAGTTTGACAACCTGGTAACAATGTGATGACCATGGTAGTTGAAAATAGTAGAGGCATTGTATTTATAAATAAAGAATTGTTTCTATAGTCAAGGCATTGTGAAAGAAGGGATGGTTAAGCTAGGGATTGAAAATCAATGGAGAGTGAGTGGATTAATCTAGAGAATCTATATCAAAATCTACATATCCACTCTTAAAATTCACTGGGAGTAAAAGCATTGAACTAGGTTTTATTGTTAAATACTAGCTTTTCTTTGTTTTGTTTTTCTAATGAATATTTTTACAAAGACGTGCTCCATTATCGAAAGCGTTTTGTGTTTATCCTTTGTTTGTTCTTGCACTATGGATCTATTTGTGTATACATGTATCATGGTTGAGATGTGACTGCACTTTGAATTTTGATTTATATGGGTTGCAAAGGGGATACTGGAATTATGTACACAATAACGAGATAAATATGGAATAGTGTATAAGTTGCAAAATAATGAGAGATTAATATGGACTAGTGTGAGAGTTGCAAGTAACACTCAAAATAGGATCAACGAGGACGACTAGGGATAATAAAGAAACAAAAAACAATTAATACTATAGTAGGAAATCCAATGCAATATCAATAGAGGCAATTGTGGGCCTCAAGCATAAGAGCAAGGTCACAAGTTAGAATTTTGTAGACTTTAGTAATATGTAGAGGTTCAAATTCGAGGTGGTCGTGGAATTCAACAATATGTAAATTTTCTAGACTTTGTCTTTATATACTTTGTGGACTTTGACTTTACATACCTCAAATTTACGTAGATTATGGGTTATTAATTCGAAATTTTATAGGAAAATTATATTAATCAAGGATTTTTTAGAATAAAAAAAGCTCTTTTTCCATTGTTTTGTTATGTCTATGTCACCCGATTGTGAGGAATCTGTGTTGGAGAGATATGGTTTTATGGTGATGATTCATTTGTCCCCACTTTAGCTACCTTATATTCCCTGTAACGATCACAGAAAACAACAATAGGACAGACATAGATAATGACTCAAATAATGATTGTCAATGCTAGATGGCAGTTAACTAGCGAGGATGATGTGGTGAGTGACATGAAAAGGGATGAGTACTTGGATCAAAAATTTCAATTTCCATTGGATCTCGTGGTTTATAGGAAGTTAGGCCTAAGAATTAGAAACTTTCCTTTTACAAAATTGATCATTGAATATATGACCCTAGCCCTTATAGAAGGAACCCACAATAAGAATGTTGCACAAATATGTTGACATTTGTTGATCCATGGTAGCCTGTGGCATTTGCAGATTTGATATTTTACGTTGTGATATTAATTCATGTGCAATATTTCCTGGTATCAAATTTCATAAATATTCAAATCAAAGATTCTAATAAGTACTATTTAGTATTAGAGTTTTAACTATTGATGTCGATCTATTTAAAATTGAGCATCGTTTGATATATTTTTAAAAGGATATTCTTAGTATATTTTATCGCAATTTCAATAAATGAGTTAAATTTTTTTAGTTATAATTATTGAAATTTAAGGTTGATATCTCATCTTAAGATCTTGGATCAACATCTTCTTTAGTTATGGAACTATTAAAATAGATGCAATTTTAAGCAACTAGAATACAATTGTTTTGATTCATGGATGTGCACACACTAAAATGCAGAATCTTATACTTCAAATAAGTTCCTAACTAAATGACTATTGTGTGAATGGATGAAAATATTTGAAAGCACCTGTCTCTATTTTCCAATTTGAACCCCTTTAAATAAAAGAATTTCTCGGTAAGCTAGTAGCCCTAGCGGGCTAATTGTCTTCGAACAAGGCCTCCAAAGCTCATCCTCAGAAACCCTCCTTCATCTTATCCATAACTCATCTAGAATCCAAAACCTCTCGCATTGAAACACTAATACTAACCTCTCACATTTAAATACGATGACTGTCATGTACTTGGAGGAGTATGTTGTTTTTCCATCATATTAAGGGGACCACTTTTGGCTGAGTATTCAGTGTTTAATGTTGTTTTGTCAATTGTTCTGAGTGTTACAACGTAAACTTTGAAATGGGAACTGTAAAATCAAATCAAGAACTCTAGCCAAAAAACCCCAAAAACACATTAAAAACAATCTAAAAATGAAAAATGTTGATGCTGGAACACTAAAATGTTGGAAAACCTTACAATTTTGACAATTTTTCAATCATGACATTATGAGAATTTTTTATGACTAAAAAAAACTTTTAAAATGAACTCTTGAATGGAGTCATTATACCAAGAGTAGTTTCTTTTTTAGATGTTAAAAATATGACGATTTAAAATCTTAGCCTAAGACAATTTAACACATTGCAAAAAATCACAGTGTAGGTAAACTCAACCCACTATAATGAAAACTTAAATATCAACCATGAAATTGACACATTGTGAGGGTAGACTCGATCCTTTATTACAAAAACTTTAAAAGCAACAATCAAATTGACACATAATGAGATCGGGTTGCTAGTCGAGAATTGGCATGGACCCTGCAGGAAAAATAAAATAAAACAAAACAATATAATAAATAAATAAAAATTAAAAATATAAAAGAAAACAAAAATTAAAACATTGACAAA